>OZ005659.1:124787532-125047532 GCA_963930645.1 Salticus scenicus | reverse complement strand
GTTTTTGTCATCAAAAACTGCATTGGAGGCCTAAAAGTGAGATGAAACGAGGATGTTACCGTGCAAGTAACACTGATGAGGCAATGGAATCAATTTACTCCTACCCTGAAAACGACTCGGAGGAGTGCCTGTCTCATAAAGTATTTGATGAATAAAATAGAAGGTGATTTTCGTCCTGGCATCAGATCGGTTACACCGCGCTTTTGCAAAAAATATGGTGAAGATGTTTTAATAGCCGAAACTGCCACCAAGAAAGCAGTTTGCTTCCAAAATGTTGGCTATAAAATACTCAGTGAAACTGGTATAATAACAAGGACTCTGATCCTCAACAGGAAAATGTCGAACTAATTTCATCATTTGTCGAGGCTGAAGAAGATGATAAGCTATTCTAAGAGCTTATATAATTACTACAAGACGGAGAGGAGCAATTTGAGGACGACACACCTTCCTTCTACCTCTGATGACTATTGAAATTTAAGAACCCAGGTTTCAAAATAACCACGAAGAAAATAAACATGTATATTACACATTAATGTACGTTTCTTTATTTGTTTCAAGGCTAAATGAATCTCCCTATAATTTGCATATAAAGTTTGATTTCTATAATTTACCTTTGTAATTATTTGCTATTGTTCTTCAAACAAGTTTGCCTATTTATGAAGTTCATTTAAAATTAAGATTGTGTCTTGTTATTTTCATTAATATTAATATAGCAGTTATTAATGTTTATTACAACATTATGTATTATATCTAAATATCATTAACGTTTTATAATATAATAAATAGTAGAATTAAAATATTTATGTATTAATGCATTGAGTTTTTGCTTACTAGCCCCTAATATTTATTCATTTACATTTATATACAAATATCTTTTATTTTATTTATCTTTCTTTGTATGTCTTTGTGTGTGTATTATGTGTTCCAGTGATAGAATACTATACATTGGCAGTTATTGGAGTCTGATGATGACTAATGTTGTTAGGTCAGAATTGTCAGTGCGTGGACGGAGGGAAGAGAGAGAGTTAGTAAAAAGGAGAAGGGAAAAATTAAAAGAGAGCAGATTTGTTATCTGTCGTCCTTAGTGAAAAAAAAAAGAAATAATCACCAATTTATCTGGCGAACATATTTAATCCCTTTCAAAAATCACGATTATTTTAACAAGGCATATGTTAAGAGAACAATCAAGAATATAAAACAGTATTTTTTACAATATATATCGTAAAAAAATACATCTGACGTGTATATTTCCGTATTACGTTTTTGATCACCAAATCCAAAAATCCCAAGGATGACAGATATAACAGCTATACCCTTAAAAGTTGTTAAGCTTTCTGTAAATAAAGCTTCTAATTCTAATAATTACAGTAGATTATTTATAAGGAGAAATGCGCTTTTTTTACGAAGTTGGGAAATCTGTTTATTTTCAAGAGGCTGTTACGCGCTTGCTATTAGTACTACAAAAAAGGTGTAATGAAGGATATTGTAGGAAATTTAATCCTCTTTAAACATTACAATAGAAAAATATTGTTAAATTCAGCCATTTTTGAGATATTTTGAAAAAAGCCAAAAAACTAGTAAATTTTCGAGGTTTTTCAGCCGACAAAAATTCTCCCGGGGCCGCCCATGTTGGATAACTCGTTTTTTGCATATTAGTACTAATATGTACAAATTAAAAAAACAAAATCTTCTACCCCACCTTTTGCAAGGTAAAATGTATTTATTGACTGGACTAAGATGAATATGTCCTTTCTTTTTTTTCCGTTTTCTAATAAACGTTCATGCACCGACTCATTTCTTTGAGTTGTATTTTATTAGCTTGAGCAAAAATGCCGACTTTCAAGAGGCTGTAACGTGCTTGCTATTAGTACTACAAAAAAGTTGTAATGAAGAAAATTGTAGGAAATTTAATCTTCTTTAAACTTTAAAATAGAAAAATATTGCTAAATTCAGCCATTTCTGAGATATTTTAAAAAAAGCCAAAAAAGTAGTAATTTTTCGAGGTTTTTTAGCCGACAAAAATTCTCCCGGGGTCGACCATGTTGGATAAATCGTTTTTTTCATATTGACACTAATATGTACAAATTAAAAAAGAAAAATCTTCTACCCCACCTTTTGCTAGGTAAGCCCTTTTTTACGTACCTATTGACTGGACTTACCAACAAAGTACTATTTTATATTGTGAATCATAATATTTTTAGTATTCGCCAGTTTTTAGAGTAATTTTAATCTTGTTTAATTGTAACTTCGTTTGAATAAATTTACTCTAAAAATGAATTGGCGTGGAAAAATGGGCGTGTTTTAAAGGAGGAGGACCAGAGAGCTCAAATTTTATAATGTATTCACGAGGATTTTTTGCCCTGCCTTCTTTTCGCACCAGAAATTTTGTACAATATTTCTCTTTAATACGTGACAACGATTAAATAAGAAGAAAATCATTTTTCAAACGTTCCGGTATGAAAAAGAGGCGGGGCTAAAAATGCTCGTGAACAAATTATAAAAGTTGGGAATTCTCAGGGTGACAGTGTTATGATTATTAATGAGATGGTTTGCAAGTATGCCTTCAACTTAAATGCCAATATTTTAATTTATTTCGAGTAATTTTAGCCTTTATTTCGTTCCACTTTATTAGGCCACGTTTGGACTGCATGGATACCCCTTGTATCTGGGACAGTCGATGATGGGGCGCGCAAGCGTGCCACCTGTCTTATTAGGCCACGTTAATTAAGCCTTTATTTCGTTCCACTAATTTTTTTTAAGTACTTTTTCTTTTTCTTTTTTTTTTTTTTTTTTTTTCTTTTTTTTATTATTCGATAAAAGTTATGTATTAGAGAAAAATTTTCTATGTGTAAAGTGGTGCGAAATAAAGGCGGAGATAAAAGTACTCCGGAATAAATTAAAATATTGGCAGCTATGCTTCAATATGCCTGAAAATAATTCATTTTATAAGGAAATTAAATTTATGTTGCTGAATTTTTATTTCTTATTCCGTCTGCCTTAGACCCTCAAATGACGGATTTTCTATCATTTATATAGCAATTCATTTATAAGATAAAAGAAAAATGACAGTGACATTTTTATGGTGTGTAAAAAAAAGTTTCCATTCTTTTTTTTTTAGTCTTTATGAATTAGTATTACAGCTAGCAACATTTACTATTCATTCCAGAGTTCTGTTAGCCCCACCCCTTTTTCTCTCTAGTATATTTAAAAAATATTTCTTTTTCATAGTTCATTACAGTTACATAGCTGCCAATAATTTACTTTATTCCGGAGTACTTTCAGCCGAGCCTTTATATCGCACCACTTTATTTATAGAAAAATTTTCTTCAATCCATAACTTCGATAAACAAAGAAAAAATTACTTTTATAAAATAAGTGGCACTAATTAGAGGCGGGGCTAAAATTACTCCGGAATAAATTAAAACATTAGCAGCTATGCAGTTAAGTAGTGGAGAAAATCTCTCTAAAATTGAACTGTTGTGGGAAAAGACGGGATTAACAGTTCTCCGGATTCGAAAATATTATAAAATTTTCCATTTATGTTAGTATCTAAATCAGAAATTTGAAACCTGTATGTGCACCTATTGCAGTAGGCGTTGCTACACAAAGCTGCTTCAGCATATTCAACATAAAATATCGTTTAAAAATAAGATTATGTATTTTAAATAAAAGAAAACACAGTCTGTCGTAATAAAATTAAACATGCATTTACTCTGGTATAATACATTTACAATAAGGGTTCTCTTAATAATACACAATGTGTTTAATGAGAGGGAGGCATATACTTAAAGGTTAAAAAATATTGCATATGAGACAATACGAAGTGGTTATTTATTATAGTTATTTACATTCTTAAAAAACTTATTCATGGTTCGTACAATCCGTACTTTTCAGTTTCTGTAAAATTTATACCAATTTCTGTTATAAAATAAGCTTAATGTTTTAAAATAATTTTATTACAATTTTATTTGAAGTTCTGATGGAAGATTCCTTAAGAATGGGCGGGTCTGTGCGAATCCTGCTACATTTGTATTATTTAAAGCAATGGCCAATTTTTATTTAACACATTTATTATATTAAGTAGAAATCAGAAGTGTTAGAAGCTTTACCTGAACGTAATAGAAGCTTTCCAATTTCAAGCATAAGAATATTTTACTTTATTTTCAATATGTAATACAAATGCACTAAAATTACACTGCTCTGAAAGAAAAGAAAAATTTTTCAAGGTCTGATATTATTCTTACAGATTCTTATGTAGAAAATGACCTCCTGAATCCGAATATGACCACCATTTTGCCCAATCACTCACGGTTTTCTAGATACGCCCCCTCCCTCATTTTTACCATTGTTTGGTAATTTTATACCTATCAATTTGATTTGGAGTGGAACGATGATTATTTTGACCTTTAAATGTCTTCTGCCCTGAGGAGCTACAGAGGTAGAAAGCTCTAAAACACGGATATTTGTAGTAAGGAGGAAAATTGAGGGTATTTGTGACCAGAAAACGAAAGAAAATAAATAAAAACAATCAGTTTCTTTTTTTTTTTTCGCAATATTTCCAGGGATGGAACACGGGCGCAGAATTCATACCGGAATCCGTTTAAGAAATTTCTCTACTTATAATATCGTTGATTTAAGAAGTAGAAAATTATCTTACATGGATAGTGGTATGAATTCTGCGCCCGTGTTCCATCCCTGTATTTCTCTTATTTTTTACATATTCCAACATTCAGTTTGCCATTTTCTTATCAAAACATCCCAAATAATAAAAATTATACAGTGAATTTTTTTTTCAAAATGTTGTTGAGTGAAATAAAGTCTCAAAGCCCTCACAAGAAAGTTTGACTGCTTCACTGTACGAAGTTTGCTTTCAGTAACTTCCACGTTAAATGTTTTGGGCAGTGAAACATGAACAGTAAAATATCCTCCTTTGACACGTGTTACAGGTCACCACACAAGATCACCACCGTCGAGAGCACCATAAAGTTCACCCTGTTATCGCAAAACCTGTACTTAAGGTAGATAATGACTGACGACTACAATCATAAGAGCAATGAGCTTTAACACGTGTGAAAGCAGGAGATTTTATTGTTCATGTTTTACTGTCCAAAACATTTAACGTGGGAGTTATTAAAAGCAAACGTCGTAATGGGAATCAGTCAAACTTTCATGCGAAGGCTTTGAGACTTTACTCCACTCACCAACAAATTGAAAAAATTTGCACAATATAATTTTTATTATTTGGGGTGTTTTGGTAAGAAAATGGCAAATTGGAAGTTGGAATATGTAAAAAATATGAGATTGCGGGGGGGGGGGAAAAACAGAAACTGATTGTTTTTATTGGTTTTCTTTTGTTTTCTGGGCACAAATCCAAACAAACTTCCTCCTTAATACAAATGTTCGTGTATTAGAACTTTCTAGCTCTGTAGCTCCTCACATCAGAAGACATTTAACGGTTAAAATAATCATCCTTCCTCTGCAAATCAAACGGGTGGTTATAAAATTACCAAATAATGATAAAAATGAGGGAAGGGGTGTACCTAGCAAACGGTGGGTGATTGGAAAAAATGGTGGTCATATTCGGATTCAGGAGGTCATTTTACGATCTGTATGAATAGTATCTTTTAAGAATCTGTATGAATAGTATCCAGATCTTGAAAAAAAAAAATTTTTTTCTTTCAGAGCAGTGTAATTTTAGTGCATTTGTATTACATATTGAAAGTAAAGTAAAAAATTCTTATCCTTGAAATTGGAAAGCTTCTATTACGTTCAGGTAAAGCTTCTAACACTTCAGATTTCTACTTAATATAATAAATGTGTTAAATAAAAATTAGCCATTGCTTTAAATAATACAAATGTAGCAGGATTCGCACAGACCCGCCCATTCCTAAGGAATCTTCCATCAGAACTTCAAATAAAATTGTAATAAAATTATTTTAAAATATTAAGCTTATTTTATAACAGAAATTGGTATAAATTTTACTGAAACTGAAAAGTACGAATTGTACGAACCATGAATAAGTTTTTAAAGAATGTAAATAACCATTATAAATAACCGCTTCGTATTGTCTCATATGCAGTATTTTTTAACCTTTCAGTATATGCCTCCCTCTCATTAAACACATTGTGTATTATTAAGAGAACCCTTATTATAAATGTATTATACCAGAGTAAATGCATGTTTTATTTTATTACGGCAGACTGTGTTTTCTTTTGTTTAAAATACATAATCTTATTTTCAAACGATATTTTATGTTGAATATGCTGAAGCAGCTTTGTGTAGCAGCGCCTACTGCAATAGGCGCGTATACAGGTTTCAAATTTCTGCTTTAGATACTAACATAAATAGAAAATTTTGCTGAAATGATGTTAGAGGCAATTTTCATGCCGAGCAGTGTTATTGGAAATACAATCTCACTCTACATTAGATGTATTATGGCGTTTAGATGAAAGTATCTTTTGCACACTTACTTCTGTGGTATAAAAAATTTTAGTAATTTTAAAATTTAATAACATCTAACATTTTTACACTTATTATATGCAAACTTCAGAATTAGAATTAACACTTTCGAGACTGCATGCTTTTGTCTTTTTGGTAGTGAGGTTCACCTGTGGGTGTTGTTCTCTCAATCTACAATATTTCAGAACAAAATTTTCTTTATTCACATTTATATTACAAATGGATATACATCAAAATTATATTCTTTCTAATTGAAGTATTTGTATACATAGTACATTTCATTGTAAAAATATGAATATTGGTGTATACTTAAGAAATAAATAACATACACATTGCGAAAGAAACTCCCACTGTCTTAGTTACAGATTTTCAATAGATGTGCATCTACGTCAACGGTCGCGAAAGTGTAAACAAAGGCATAGTTGCCAATATTTTAATTTATTCCGGAGTAATTTTAACCACTCTTCTAATTCGTACCACTTATTTTTTTAAAGTAATTTTTTACTATTTTATCGAAGATATGGATTGAAGAAAATTTTCTATAAATAAAGTGGTGCGATATAAAAACGTGGCTAAAAGTACTCCGGGATAAAGTAAAATATTGGCAGCTATAACAAATGTTGCAACACAAAAAATTTAATAAGGGTTAATTTAGTAAAATATTTTACACCAGAAATCTCATTCCAATTTCTTTTTATATGAATTCATTTAGAGATAACACACGGATCACGTGGATAATCCTACTGCATCAATCCTGAAGAAGAGCTGTCGCGCATTGCAGATGGTTCTGGAAGATCTGTTACATCAATAGTAAAATTGGTAACTGGAAGACAAAAGTTATATTTTTTAATGTTGCACGGTGGATTTTCGCATAGTTTTTTTTCAGTGATGTTTTCAATATTCTTTCGTTCACAGTAAATATTAACCTCTACGTCTCTATGATCGATTCTTATTATTACAATGTGGCGTCAGATTGTACCGACACAACTTCGAAGAAGTCCACATAAGCAGCGTTGTCAGATGGTTTTGGTGCCATAATCATACTTGCCAATATCTATATATTAATAGGCAAGCATAAAATTTGTTGTCCCTTTTTAACATATTAATTATGGGAGTAGAGGGTTGAAAATGGTATCATTCGAAAGGTATGGTTAGCCGGAAGGTGCGAATACAAATATTATTTTCTTACGATGTCAAGAAGGTATTTAAAAATGCATTTATTTTTTATACATTTTCCCCCATTTTTCCCTTTTATACACATATTCCTTTACATTAAAAATACCTAAAAGTAGAAAGTTGTTAAATCTGGCAATTTCATAAAGCTCAAATAAAACCATAGACACAGTAATTTGTAGCCTCACTATACGCAAGCGTAGTGATGACGTCACTGTCTGTCCAAGGAGCCATGAAAAATATTTTCTACGTTAATCGTCCATTGGATTTTTTGTAAAAAAATATTGAAAAATAACGGAAATTATCTGCCGAATTTAATTACGATATTTGGGTTATATATAAGTTACTGTCTGCTGTCTACATGTGTTCGATTGAGTTATTTTTTCTGTAAAATTGATAAAATTTTAATTTAAAATCACAAAACTCCAGAAAAAAAATGGCAAACTTCCAGTTTCGAATGTAAACATAAACATTTCATTTGAATGGGTGATATTTAAACAATAAATATTCAACTAATATACTAAATAAAAGGAAAATGGTAAATATTCTATCATAATTTGAAGTTAAATTTGTTTTTAAATGTCTAAATAAAGTATCTGATATAAGATACTAATATGTTGCAACGGAAGAGGTTTTTTGCTGAATTTACATGTTTTGAGCTTTCTTTGCGTTTCAATTAACTGAAATTGGCTACTTATTTTTAAAAAAAGTGTCTTTATTGCTAGCTTTTGTGGGTATAAGAAGCAAGTAGAAGATACGTAAAAACTTTTGATTTCCGGTTTTCGATGAATTTACACGTTTTGAGATTTCCTTGCATTTTAATTAAGTGAAATTGACTACTTATTTTTATTTTTTAAGAAGTGGAGTTATTATTCTTTCCTCTGCATATATAAGTAGAAAATATAAGATTCAGAAATGTTTTAGATTTTCGGTTTTCGATAAAGTTACACGTTTTGAAATTTACCGAACTCAATTCGACCATTTTTGAAAAATATCTTTTTTTTTTTTTTTTTTTTTTTTTTTCCAAACACTGTACTTTATGAACCAATCGAATTTATTTAACAGAATTTGGCACTTGGTTGGACCTTGGTTTGACATGGTACCGATTAGCTTTTGGCCTGTATCACCCAACGAGGGGCGTTTTCACGTTGCGATTTTCTCTCCTTTCAGGAAAGGCTAACATGTACATAGAGAAATAGTTATATTAAGTAAAACTCTGCTGATTCAGTTAGAGTGAATATCGGCAAACAATTGCCGCAGCTATGTTGCATTTGTATTCCGTTGAGGACAAGGCAATAACTTTGCTTTGCCTCGCTTTGCAAAAAAAATCGTCGAGTTTCGACCACTGGGCGATACTAGTAATAATTAATATTCCGTAGTAACATTCTCCAAATGCAATTTCGATTAAATAATAAGAGAAAAAGTACTCTAAAAAGATACTGGTGTGTGAAAAAAAAGGCAGGGCTAAGAATACTGCGGAATATTAATTAATATTCGGTAGTGTTGTTAGTCCAGCCCTTTTTTTCACACCAATAAATTTTTGGAGCAATGTTCTACAAGTGCAATTAGAATTAAATAAGATGAAGACTACTCTAAACAGTTAAAGGTGTGAAAAAGAAGGCAGGGCTAACAATACTACGGATTACTAATTAGTATGTTTGCAAATATGCATACACCACCGTCAGAAAAATTCCCAAGATTTCTAAGTCTTGATTTTGCAAAGTACGTACTGCATTCTGATAGGCCAACAACTACATACAGAGTCTGTTTAAACTATGTTTTATTAGAAAAATTATATAAACAAAACCAAATCTATAAATATTTCATTAAAACATAATTATTGAAATTGAAAAATGATGTATTCTTTTGAATACATATCTAGTGAACATTTATTTCAGTATATATAAATTTGAAACTTAACCTTTCTTGATGTGTTAACACATACACGCACACATATATATATATAAATATATATGTATGTATGTATGATATGTATATTCTGATATACAGTGTGTTTCTGTATTGTGCGAAAAAATGCAGATGAAAAATAGAAAAGCCCATTTAGGCATAAATAAACAAAACTCAATTTGTCATTCACAATTCTTCAAATAACGTTCTAGCTACAATAATTAAAATGTAAAGTTTTCTAAAAACAGATTCAATAGCTTTGAATGAATTTAAAATGAACCATATAGGTTCTTCGGCAGTAAAAAATTAGCCATTTCATAAGGAAAATCAGGTTCCGCCCACCATCTATCATATGGCTTTCCCACTGTGCCCATCACATACCTTTATAAATTTCTAAATATTTACGAGAGAAAAATTAAATATAATATACAGAAGAAAATAATACGCTCATTTTCATTGATTTTTAATTTAATTTTAGATTAATTGATTTTTATGTTACTCAGGTTGTGAATGAATATTTTTCGTATTTGATGATATTTTGTACAAATATTTCTTGCAGGATGGTCATTATAAATTTCAGCAACTAAGTTATTTATTGTGTGCATTAGCCTTATCTATGTTATGTTATTTTGATAATTTACTTTCATTTGTACAGACAAAAAAAAAAAAAAAAAAGGCCACGCCCTTCCCCCCCCCCCCCACACCTAATTTCGCCGAAAATTATCGTAGAAACATGCGGCTGGTACCTATCGATCTCTAATAACATCTAGTTTATAATGGTATCGTAAATTTTTGCTTAAGAGGTCATATACATATTAAAACAGGCCTCAATTTAATTTTTTTCAATAGTAATCCATATTTTTGATCGCATATTCAAATTTCTGAGATCAAGGCAGTTCGGGCAATGTCCTATTAATATACTTTAAATCAAATTTGTATATATTTACAAGCGAAAATGTAATAGGGGTCCGTCTGTACGTTTAGTTAAACACATTATTCATTAAGATTTATACCGGAAGAAAAGTAAAAATATATTAATCAGAGGCGGCTCGTGAACCGAAAATAGGTGATGAGCTCAAAAGTAATATGTAAGTATTTCTAATCATAATTTTTTTTAAGCATGGTTTTAACTAAAAGTACATATTTAAATAGAAATTTATGTTCTATAAATCATAGCTGCCAATATTTTAATTTATTTAGGAGTACTTTTAGCCCCGCCTTTATTTCGCACCACTATATTTATAGAATTTTTTTTCAATATATAACTTAAATAAAAAAAAAAAAAAATTACTTTAAAAAAATAAGTGGTGCGAAATAGAGGCGGGGCTAAAATTACTCCGGAATAAATTAAAATATAGGCAGCTATGATAAATAAATACAGTGTGCCTCTTCACCAATTTTCGGTGCACGAGCCGCCACTGATATTAATTATAAAGTAAAAAAACGAAGTTACTTTACAAAATTTATTCGATTGTTAATGAATAAAAAGTTATTAAAGTTTTAGAACACATAGAATAGTTTATTACATCACTTCATTAGTTAAAATTGAAATAGCTTCAGTCATGTACGCTATAATGATCAATTACAAAAATCTAAGTAGAAACATAAAAGAATAATAGTAATAATAACAATGATAATAATAGAGGTAAAACTAAAAGAGTTTAATATTTAAGAAAAAAAAATATATACCTGCTTCTGTTGGGTATATATTTATTTTAAACAGTAAGCCCAGCTTGAAACTACTATAAAGTTTTACATTCAATTTGAAGCGTAGAAACCTACAATGTACAAAAATACACATAACAAGATTTAAACTGAAATCTGAGAAAGGATATTTAATATTCAATAAAAAGGAGATACTGTTAAAAAGCATTCTCATTTTCAGTAATAAGTAGCGCCTTTATACGTTTCTCTAAAACAAACACATTTTTTAACAAATTCATGATTAAATAATTGAAATTTTATCATCAACAATCGAAACGGTCAATTTCATTCATTTATATAAGCTAGAGTCAAACAAAATAAAATTAAGGTAACAAGAAACATTTTTTAAAGCAAAGTATTGTTTCAGAAAAAGCCAGAGGGTGGAGTTTATTATTCTTTTGGAATGTCATTAATATTTCCTGCCTGCAATGCGTTAATTCAACAAAAATAGGTTAATTTGTATGGTAAACATCGAAACCTTACTTATAAAACAATAATAAACAAAACATAATAAATAAAATTTTTCAGTATTGAACTAAATTTGCATAAATTAGTCTGATAAAGAATGTCCCACATAACAGGATTTTCTATTGCCCAGAACGAATATCCGTGTTATACAATATTCTACAGTACTTGAATTCTTGTTTTTAAATGTATGAGATCTATATCTTTAAAAGTAATAAGACTATTACTTTGATTTAAATTCATAATAAATGTTAATTTTACTCCGTGATCGAAAATGAATAATATTGTGTTTTGTTCCGGTAATAAATTTTATAAACTAAAAAAAAAAATCCTCTATCTGATTTTGTTTTAAAAAACATTCAATAAAAATTTAATATTTTATTACTTTACGTCATGCGATAAAATTTAAATAAAATAAAGCTTACAAACGGTACAGTAAACAAATGCGAAAATGTCACAACAAGATTAAGGGCCGTCTTCACTTACCATTTCCTTTTCTAAAAGCCAATGTTATTGTATGGAAAACTTTCTTTCGGCTTTTAACAGTGACACTTTAATGTGTCGAGATGCGTTTTTTTTTTTTTGGATTATTTTCATTTTGCAAATTGACGCCCTTTTGTAGATTTTATGGGAGAATACCTTTTTTTTTTTTTTTTTTTTTTTTAAAAAAAAAAAAAAAAAAAAAAAAAAAAAGAGAGATGTTTTAAACGCAATATTTGGGTTGATTAATTAAATCGTTTATAAAAAACACTTTCAATTTTGTAAAACAAAAGTTTTATAGGCGCGTCAATTTCAAAGGGTTTCATTAAATGCGGGAAAAAATCCTATATTTCAATAAAATTTTAAACCAATTATATTTGTAAAGAAATTCTAAAAATTTGACTAAAATGTGCAGATTTTCCTCTTTGACACACCCTTTATTTGGCTACGCCTCTCGTTCGTCGTTTCGATGAACAGTGTTTTCGATTACATTTCTTTGGTGACGTGAAGATACGTCTAGACGTTGTGGTTTTTTATTTAGTTATTTCTTTTGTTATTATAGATTTCACGTGCATTACGGATGCGAGTAACATATCAACCTAGAAGACAATCTTTCACAGACTTATTTATAGGAAATATATGATCACATTTTATTTTAAATAGTTTTTCAATGCACATAATACTATTATTATATGAATACTTTGTACATAAATCTGTTATTTTACTGATAATGCCATGATTGACAATATACAAATAGTTTTTTTTAACAAGTTATATAAAACTTTTTACTAAATTAAACATATTTTCAATAATAAATTTTATCTTAAAGTATATAATCTGGTATGGCACCCTAACGACTTTTTCTTACCCTACATTTAAATTTAAAAAGACAAATTCCTGATTGGGGAATAAAATATCAAGTACTGTAGTATAGCCATTTGCATTATAAATTTTAATATAAAAATTTTGTTCTGAAATATTGTAACTTAGAAAAATAACGCCCACAGGCTTATCTTACTGCCCAAATGATAAAAACATGCGGCCGCGAAAGCAGGGCCTGATTAAGGGGGAAGCTCGCTCATACCGGAATATTTTTACAATTATTTTTTACTTCATGTCATAGAAATTCCACGCTTTGACGAGGAAATATTTTTTATAAAAAATGAACGGTGTAAAACAATCCAATTTACTCACCATTATTAAACACCAGAATTGGTTTAAAATAATTTGTAATGAAAATTTTCTGTTTATTATAGTAGGAAAGTATTTGTTAAAAAATAACGGTGTAAGTATAAATAATGTTTGAAGAGCGAGCTTCCCCCTTAATCAGGCCCTGCGCGAAAGTGCTAAATTATTTCGGAGCATTTTTAGCTCCGCCCTTTCTATACTTTACCTCATTTTTTATAATTATATACATATATATATATATATTAATCGTAGTTTTTATTATAGAAAATTATTCTGTAATTTAAGTGGTGTCAAATAAAGACAGACAAGAATGAGAACATTTTAATTTATTCCAGAGCATTTTTAATCCCGCCTTTATTTCGCACCATTTTATTTATAGAAAACTTTTCTCCAATCATGAAAAATGACAGTTTTTTGAGTGACGCAAGCGGAGGGACAAACGGGACGCTGCGAACTCATATATACGGCTAGTTTGACATCAAAGAGATTTGTAAAAGCTGACACTTAATATCTCAGCAAATATGCCATATTTTGTTCTGATCTTTTCAAAATAATCTTTTATCTTCGGTCTTAATCTATCCTGAAAATTTTACATTTCTACATGTAATATGTTTTGAGATCTGAATCTCAATTTAAAGCCAAAAAGGAAAAATGTAAGGTGTAAGGTTGTAATGGACTCAAATTCTGAAAAAATATCTCTAAAACGGCTCGAAGGATTTTCATATAATTAATATATTTTGTTAATAGGATCTCTCTGAATCTAGTAACGTTTTCGTTTTTTTCAGGAAAACTCTTGTTTTTTATATAAATCGCTTTAAATATGGAACTATATTACTCCGCCAATTACATGTGTTTCTCCGGGTGAAAACACTGTTATGCGGTTCTTTCTTGTGAGGTATGTGGGCTGGTTGATTGTCCGACTTCAATGCAGCCAATGAATTATTTAGATTTTTTTTTTTTTTTTTTTTTTTTTTTTTTTAACGCAAAAGTACTTTATTACATGTTTAAAACATTTATTGTATATATACAAAGTCAAATTCACTTAAATATATTTTCTCTTCTGTTAAGAAAAAATTATTTTTGATTTCAAAATTTCATATTTAGTCAAAAAAATATTTAGATAATATTTTAAATAAGGAAGTATTTTGTAATTTTAGATATTCCATTTTATCATAATAATGATGAATTTACAATTTTTTAAAGCGAAAAAATTTTTAATCATTCATGAACATCGATTTTATAATAGCTCAATGATTTGCGATTCATATTCATGTATCATTCCGCGTCGGGAATGGAAAAAAACAGCAAATAGAGTTTTGGCGCTATCTATCGTTTTTTATTTAAAATATACACTTCCGTAAATACATATATATATGTATTTTCTTTTTAGAAATTAAAAATCTCTTTTGAAAATACAGTTAGAGTTTATTCATTTATTTATTTTTCAGACTTTAAAATGATACATATTTTAAATATTAACATAATCAATTTTTTTTAATTATTATTATTTAAAGCAATAATGATTAGGGGATGAAACAGTGTTTATTGGAAATAACACTATTTCATGAATTTTATTAAAATTCATGAAAAATATGTCAAATAGCAATTATTAAAAAACACGTCAAAATAAATATATAACATCTTTACTTTGAAACCCTAATGTATTTAAAAAATATTATTCTTTCTTTTATTTTTTTAATTAATTAATTTCTGCATGAAAAATTCTATTTCATAAATATATCTACAATTACAATAAAAAAAAAAAATCTTCCTTTAATTTTCAAATAACTATTTCTACCTGTTTCTAAACAAGTTTTTTTTTTTTTTTTTTTTTTAAGGGGAAAAAAAATAATAATATAAAAAAGTTAAATATATATGTATATGACTTTAAACTACTAGATGGCGCCACTACATTTATTTATTTTTCTTAAAGAAAAAAGAAAGAAAGAAAAAACTTTCAATTGCTTCGAAACATGTAGAAATAATTATTTAAAATTAAAGGAGGGTTTTTTGTATATTGTAGTTTTAAATATATTTATGAAATAGATTTTTTTACGCAGAAATTTCTTTTTTTTTTTTTTTTTTTTTTTTTTTTTTTAAAGCTTAACTTATATTTTCCACAGAATTTTTCTCCAGGTGATTTTATCTTATTTTTAAAATTATAGAAATGTAAAGCTTAATTTATATTTTGACTATTTTTTCCTCCAAACGTTTTATATGAAAATATATATAAAGTAATTTTTACCTGCAATTTTGATGAAAATTTAAACTGTGAATATTGGAGCATACTTAGCTTCAAAAGGGGAAACAAAATATACAAATTTCCATTTTTAATATTTACTTTTTTTTTTTTTTTTTTTTTTTTGAATTGTTTAACTTGTAATTCTGTAAAAAGAAATTTGTAAACTGTAAATTACGTAATTCTAACTTAAATTTGAAATTATCCACTTATTTTTCTTTCTTTCTTTCTTATTTTTTTATTTTTCATTTTTTTTTATTTTATTTTTTTTTTAAAGTTTGAGAATCCCAGTCAATAAATTTTTCTAGTGCGAAGCTTCTCCATTTTGTTTCCAAGTGGCAGGCTACTTGAAAATTTGTCAGTATGATAACATTTGAAATACTGAATTAATTCACACTAAATTTGTAGTGTAGATTTATCTTAGAAATGTATTTGATATGTTCATTTGCCAACTTAATCTACCCTCTTGTTTCCCTGTGCTAGCACACTGAAAATTTCAAATTTACATTAAAAAGGTTTTATGAACCGATTTGCTTAAAACTCCATATATACAAACCTTCATTAATAAATCCACTAAGTCCATTAATAAATTGTAGCTGCCATTTTGGAAAAAAAAATGGTGGCAACTTCATAAGAAAAGATAAATTAGTTTACCCTTCCTAGGAGCCAGAAGGACTTATTTTAATTTCTTGATCAAAAACCACTAAAAAGTAATGATATCATTTAAAAAAACCCTTAACGGCTTAAAAGTTTGTGACGCCGCTACTTTATGGCTATAAGAAATTGAAATATGAGTCTTAAAAATAATGATATCAAATTTTAAGTGACGCTTTGCAATTAGTTAAAGTATACATAGATTTTCATATTTGATCATTTACTTTTATCTTTTATTTATATTTATAATGCAAACGTAATATTTTTAACTTCAAGATCAGACAGATATATAAAATACACTCACTAGATGTTTTTCATTCGTATTTAAAATTCAAAATAACAGTTTTAAAAGGAATTATATAAAAATTCCAGTGGCCCCTCGGTGTTATTTTAAAAGATATGTTTTTAGATTCCATTAAAATTACTTTTGTTTTGTCTAATAAAGTATATTTACACATTTAAACAGTGCTTTTAATTTTCAAATATACTGTCAAATAATTATACTTTCACCGAGTTTGCATTATAAAGTAAAATTATTTATTTCAATAAATTGATTTATCTTTTGAGTCACGCTATCCAAAACTGCAAGTAAAATTTGTGTAAATGTTTTCTTTACGTCACACTACCTCTTTGAGCAAATTTTCACTTAGTTGGATACTATGATACTATGTTTTGGATAGCGTGATGCAAAAGATAAATCAATTTATTGAAATAAATAATTTTACTTTATAATGCAAACTCGGTGAAAGTATAATTATTTGACAGTATATTTGAAAATTAAAAGCACTGTTTAAATGTGTAAATATACTTTATTAGACAAAACAAAAGAAATTTTAATGGAATCTAAAAACATATCTTTTAAAATAACACCAAAGCGCCACTGGAATTCTTATATACTTCCTTTTAAAACTGTTATTTTGAATTTTAAATACGAATGAAAAAGCATCTAGTGAGTTTATTTTATATATCTGTCTGATCTTGAAGTTAAAAATATTACGTTTGCATTATAAATATAAATAAAACATAAAAGTAAATGATCAAATATGAAAAACTATGTATACTTTAACTCATTGCAAACCGTCACTTAAAATTTCATATAATTATTTTTAAGACTCATATTTCAAATTCTTATAGCCATAAAGTAGCGGCGTCACAAACTTTTAAGCCGTTAAGGGTTTTTTGAATTGATATATAACTACGATGAAATAAGGAAAAATTACTCTTAAAAGAAAAGTGGTGCGAAATAAAGGCGGACGAAAAGTGTTCCGGAATAAATTAAAATGTCGGCAACACTGGACAGAGCTGCAACTGTACCAGAATACTGGAATAAATTAAGCAATTTTGCAACTCTGCATGTCATTTTCTGTTATTTTTTTATAGAATAATGTCAAATGTCAATAGCGTTGAAAAATGGATTTTTTTTTTTTTTTTTTTTTCAAATATGTGTTTCAAAGTTATGATGTATTTACTTTTTTGAGCTCGTATTATAACTCAATTTTTTACTTTGCAAAATACAAAATACGCTTTTTAATTTGTTGTACTATTTTGTCCTGCACAGTTGCCAACATATAATTTTTGTCCGCAGTATTTTTAGCCTCACCTTTATTCCATACCACTTTTTTTAAAAGAGTAAATATTTCTTAGCTTATCGTAGTTGTGTATTGAATAAAATTATTCTAAAATTAAAGTGGTGCGAAATAAAGGCGGGGCTAAAAATGTTCCGGAATAAAGTAAAATATGGCAACTATACTACTATATTACATTTCGTTCAATTACGCTTATATATTTTTCAGTCTCCTATATGAAATCTACTTATTACAGTATTTTAAGAATGTAAATAAAACTTTTTGTATTTTGTAAATTCTGTATAAAATAAAATATTATCATGTTCTACTTTTTTTTTTTTTTTTTTTCAAATCTGTAATATAAAATTTTATTCTAATTAAAAAAATTTCTATATATAATAACACTGTGTGACATGATATCGGTTCACATAAAACTGATAGCTATTATCGGTAGCTATTAGTTACAGTATGTCGGCAGTGTGTATCTTATGTTTCTATTATGTCTCGTTTTTGTGGCATAACCATTATTCAGACAGCAAATCTGCATTTTAATAAACAAAAGAGCGGGATTATGTCTTCAAAGAGGCGGAGTTTTCACACTACAACAAGAGAATAGCTACCTTGCAATAAACGTAATAAAAAAAATGGGAGGAGTTAGAAAAATATGCATATATGTTCCTATTCATCGATAAGTAGAGATGAATAAATAGGCAAATATGGAATAGGCAGTTAATTTTTTTTCTAACACAGTAAAATATTATAAGACCAGTAGTTTCAATTTTTGTATGTATACTGTGAAAAATAAGAAACTGAATATTTCTGTACCAAATTTACTATAGAAAATGTTGATTAGACAGGAGTTTAATAAAATGGAGAATTTCTACCGGAAAACCCTAAAGATGTAAAAGAAATCTACAGTCTTTTAAAACTGTACACAGTACTTAAACTGTACTTAAAACAAAGTCTGCCGTATTACAAATGTAAATGCCTGTAGTGGGCGTGTCCTACAGATAAATCAATTGAAAGCAACAGAAAAAAAAAAATAAGAATTTTGCATATTTTGTGCATAATATTTGTTGTCAACGTTTTATATAGTGTTTTCATGTTAGAAAATATAATGATAAGAGTGTTTGTTATCGGTTTTTGTTTAATAACTTTAATAAATTAAAATATGTACAGTCACCCAAAAAAAAAACGCCACCCCCCCCACCTAATTTCGCCGTAAATTATCGTAGAAACATTTGACTGGTACCGATCGATTTGTAATAACGTCTAGTTTATAACGGTATAGTTAAATTTTGCCTAAGGGGTCGTCTACATATTAAAAGTGGCATTAACTTCATTTTCTTCAATGGCAACCCCTATTTTTGACTTCATATTCAGATTTCTGAGATCAAGGCGGTTCGAAAAACATACCTATTTATATACCTTAAATCAATTTTAAATAGAGTTACACGTGAAAATGTATTAGGGGTCCGTCTATACATTTAGAAAATATAAATCACGATCTACCACCCAGTATACATTATTTATTAAGTTTCACACCGGAAAAAAATTTCAGAAATGTTAATTATGAAATAGAAAAAATGACTAATTCACAGAACTTTCTGAGTTAGTTTATGAATTAAAAGATTTTTATTGGTTTCTATTGATTAAACGTCAGATAGTTCACTTCATACGAAGAAAAATAAATAGCTTGAATAGATATTAAAATATCTATCAAAAGAGAAAAAAAAAAAGGTGAATGGTTTTAAATTTGTTTGAAAATTCAAAATTATTTTAACTCAAGCTGCTGTATAATTGTCTGAAACGGCGGCTCTCAACCTGGTTCAGACGGCCGTTTCACAGTGACAATGGGAGTTTGTTCTGATACTGCAGTACTTTCATTTTCTTTAATTGATTTTTTTAAATATTAAAACAGATTTTTTTATTTTTATTTATTTATTTTTTTTAATTAATTATTATTATTATTTTTTTCATGACATTATTAAAAACTTTTACATAAATCTCCACGATATTCTTTTGCTTTTATATTTTATAATGTGTAACAAATTAATATGTAAAATAATAAATCATACTACTTAATGGGATGTTCTAAAATTCTACACTTTAACACAGATACCGAAGTGGACGGTGGGTGTAGAAAGGCTGACTACCCTTAATTTAAATCTTCACTTGAAAAGGTCAAAATGTTACATAACTCTTTTTTTTTTTTTTTTTAAGGAAAAAAGAAGAAGATAAGGAGGAGAAAGAAAGATCAAAACGAATATAAAGCATATTAAACGTTCATACCCTTTAAACGCAGGAAAAAGGCGGGGTTTTGTATTGTGTGTCATTTGGAAGCTGTAGAGTGCCAGAAAATTACTTTATGTAATAAAACTTTTCATTTAATGGGTATTTAAAGCAGCATTATATTTAATACATAGACTATTCAGAAAAAAAAATACCATTCATCTGGTTCATGAAAAATAAAGAACATTTTCTGGCATTGCTCTATGTATATACATTCTTGTCAACCTATCCCGGAAGATTACTGGTCCCGCCCCTTTCCGTACATTTTTTTCACATCAGTCTTTTTAGAGCCGTGTCAGCCATCGGTGGCTGACACTGATCTTTCTATTTAGGCTAAGTCAGCCGGCAGTGTAAAATATGATATAAAACTACAGAACTTACTTAGTTTTAAGTAATTACTGACAATTTATTTAAAATTTACTTCATGTTTTTTTTTTTTTTTTTTTTTTTTTTTTAATAGGATTTTTATAGGATTATGTCGTTAAGGCCTAATGGGGTTTATTGAAACTCGATAAACATAACACGCTTCTAAGCAGCACGTGTGGCCTGAATGGGATTTCCATAAGAATTCGTGTGGCGCTCAATGAGTTAATCGTAAATGTATTTGAAGTTAATTACTCTAAAAATTAAATTGTGTACACACAGGGGCGGGAACTAACACTGTTACGGGTTAGGTTGGCAAGTATGCATATATATTTTGCTTGATTTATAAAAATTTATAACACATTTTCTTCTTTTTTTTTTAGTATTTTGTGTTTATATCTCTCATTAAAAATAAATACAATATTCATATATAAACATTTCCATACAGTAATGTATATAAACATATTGATTAAAGAAAATTTGTTGATATTATATAATTATTCTTCTATCTGTATAGTATATTAACACAAATATATTTTGTAAATTTCGCAGCATCGAAAAACAGCAACATAGCTTCCATATCAAGACTTAATGTAAATAGCCACGCCTTTTCATAAATTTTCTAAAACTTTATAATATAAAGCAAAATAATTTTGCAAATTTGTAATTAAATCATTTAAGTTTTGTCTTCAATAATCGATGTAGTAAATACCATTGTGATTTATGCATACCAGCGTCACATATAGAATCAAATAGGAATATGCAAATTTGTCTTTTTTTTTAAATAGTGTTTCAGCGAATCAGAGGCGGGGCTTCTTTTCTTTTGAAATTCTTTCACAATCCCTCGCCTACATTGTGATAACTTTACAAAAATATGCCAATTTGTATAATAAACATCGAAATATTGATTAGGAAATAATAAAAATAACATAAAGGTGAATTAAAATAGTTTTCCATCAAATTATATACAAACATTTACTTATAGAGGATACAGATTATAACAAGTGACGGCCCCCTAACAGGAATAAAAAGTGAAATATCACTGTAACTCAAAAAATAATGTTAGGAACGAGCTGTAAATTTGGAAACCTATGTTTTTGATGATGCCCGTTCTATTCGTGCAAAAATTAACATAGGTCATAATTCATAATTTTTTCAAATATGAATTTATTAATAATTTTCATAATTCAAAAAATGTTTTTTTAGCAAAAATTTGCATGGAATATGTTTGGGTTACTTCATTCTAACGAATAAAAAAAACAGAATTTAAATATCATAATTATTTCGGAAGATATGATTTAATGTTTGTCACATTCATTTAACATTAGCACCCCCAAACTTTGACAGCTTATAACTCTATGAAAAATTGAGCGAAATATATAAACTATACCATTTTCCGTGATGATTTGATCCACAGAATTCAAATAAATTATAAAAAATGGGGGTTACCATTGAAAAAAATGAAGTTGATGTCAGTTTTAATATGTAGACGCCCCCCTAAGTAAAATCTAACTATAAAATTATAAACTAGACGTTATTACAAACTGATTTGTACCAGTCGCATGTTTCTACGATAATTTACGGCAAAATTAGGTGGGGGGGTGGCGTTTTTTTTTTGGGTGACTGTACATTAAGCGATTTCAATCTTTCAGTTTTTTAATCGTACGTAAGCAGTGGTACGTGTTAGGGAAAAATACTTATATGTACTTATTCAGCGATACCTGTAAACGAATAAACAGGGAAAATTGAAGAGTGTACCTAAAACTTACTTGTTTTTGTAACACAGTGTAATTGTTACACTTTTTTTTTTTTTTTCCCCAAATCAACTTTAAATTTGGTAGTTATTACGGAAGTACGTCAAAAGTAACCCATTAAGAAAAAGAATATTGAAATAAGTATTGAGTATATATTTTTTTTTTTTTTTTTTTTTTTTTTTTAAGCATGCGAAGTACCTGACTATTTGTGAGGACTCATTCTAAAATTTTAACGACAAAATTTTTTATGCTTTTAAAGAGACTGCTGGTTGTATTTAGAGTCCTGATATGATGCAGAAGTATATCTAATTAAGGTATATATATATTCTTTTACATGTGTTTTTCTTTTTTAAATTATTTAATTAAGTGTAAAAATTTGTTTATGTATATATATATTTGTAATCACATATTCTTCAGGCATTTATTTGCATAGTTTCAATTTAAACTATTTATAGCGATTACTTTAACTTACATCTTTAACGCATACATCTTTACCTTTAAGATTATTTATTATATGCATTGAGTTGAAAAAATATTACTTCATCTGAACGCATTGAAATTAATGTAACATTTAATTTTATGAAGATTTAACTTGTTCTGTATAAAGTCTGAAAATAATGAGAAAACATTTAAAGAAAATAAACAACAACAATAACAAAAAAAAAAAAAAAAAAAAAAAAAAAATGGGGGGGGGCACAACCTTTTTTCTTTTTTTAATTTTCAATTCCGAATGGCCATTCCCCCCCCCCCCCCTTCATGATACACGGGGCGGGGTTAGGAGCGTTACGCACTTCATCAACAGCTTAAGTCCGATTTTTTTATAATCTTCTAACAGATTGCTGCATTATATATATACATATATATATCTTAGAGTTCTTATTAAATTCATTTAAATTTTAATAATAACAATGTATGCTGTGAATACCCTTGCTATGTCATACGAAACGAATGATATTTATATAATATATATATTTATTTGTGAAAACAGTTATTTCATAAAAAAAAAGAAAGAAAGAAAGAAAGAAATTTCTTCATAAAATTAATAAAAACGAAACTAACGGCATTCTAATAAGATAACTGGAAAATTATTATTATTATTATTACTATTATTATTTGCTATAAATGGAAGTAATTTAGAAAAGTTTTCAAAATATCAGGGCTGCCCCTGGCGACATTTTATTTATACAGTTGTTCCTTTCACTATGTTCCGACAGCAAACGTTATAATACATTTATGCTCAACATCCACAAAATATTTCATTTAGAAAAAAAAAAAAAAAAAAATACATATATATACATATATATCTTTAATTTTTTGAGGTAATGGGACGTACACACACATATACATATATAGGTGTATAAATCATACTTGCCAACATACTAATTAATATTCTGTAGTATTGTTAACCCCGCCTCCTTTATTACACCAGTACCTTTTTAGCGTATTTTTCTTCTTATTTAATCGTAATTGCATTTGGAGTATATTGCTCTAAAAGTTTACTGATGTGAGAAAAAGGGCGGGACTAACAACACTACCGACTATTAATTAGAATGTTGTCAAGTATGTATATATATATATAAATAATTTATCGCCGTTGGCATCCCAGCTTTGTAAAAGAGTAAAATTTCGCTTCCTGATTGTAATTCATATTTGCTAATTTTTACGATTGTTAGCTCCCAGAAAATTAGATTAAAAAAAAAAAAATGGGTGCTATGATTTTTATTTCTTATAAGGACTGAAGTGCATTGCAGGGCTTTTATAAAACTTGCAAAACTTGAGTCGTGGTATACAACTAAATGCAAGCGCAGAAAAGAAATCTTAGACGTTTAAAGAAAATGTCGAATTCAGTTATAATGAATTAGTATCCCAGGCAGCTTTCTGAAACTGCAGAGCGTAAGGGCGTGTCTCTTCTGAATGGCCTAAAATGGGTGGTGCGATGATGTCGGTAAAACCACATTATTAAACAGAAAAAGATTAACTCACTGAATGAAAGAAGAAGACAGAAAAACATTTTAACATTGAAAAAATTACATTATTACAATAATATGAAACAGTTATAAATAGGAATGTGTAAGTACTGTACAGTGTAATTAATGACAGGAAGAATGGCGTACGCTCAGAGATTGAGAAATACCTTTGCAAGCAACAGATTGTTATATACTTTTTTTAAATGTAATGTTTCGGTTGTTTAAGATTTTTTTTTTTTTTTTTGTCTTTCTTTTTTCCAAGCGTATTTTATATATTAAGCTTTCTACAAAGAGAATGAAAGCTTTCTAAATGCGAGTCTTTAAAAATGATTTTATAATTTTTATAATATGAATTGGATGTTTTATAACATGGTTTTCAGCAGTTACTCTTTTGAATATCACTTTTTATATAAAACAATCTTTATATTATTCATTCGAAGATATGTACTTCAAACGATTAATAAACATTACCATAAAAAATGTGGAATTCAAAACAATGACTGGTGAGATTTCTGTTTCACAAGCATTGGTAAATAATGTTACACAAGAAATGATGTGATGTCGTAATACATGCTTAGTTGAAAGTATCTCCTTGTGACATTTAACGAAAAACGAAAAATATTTGAAATATGTTTTTAGAAAATCTATTACACAACACAAAAGAAATATAAGAATTGCTTAGTCAGATCTTTTATACCAGAAAATATATTGCGATTTTTTATTATAATTTATTATCAATAAAGATATGCATCATTCATTATACGAAGGTTACTATTCTTGTTGCAGAGCTATCGCAAGTAATTGCTGGTAGCTTGTGATTTCTGAACAGTTTAATATATGGAGTGGGTTTTCTCCTGCTACTCTACGCTACCATGGTGAAGTCGTGCCAACCCCCTATCTATCAATACATTGCCGCTCGTAAAAGATTTACATGCATTTGTTTGGGTTGAAAAATGCTTAATTGAAAATACTTTTATAACTTTTGAGCCAAAGTTAAATTGAATGTTTATGTGTCAGAGATCGTTCTGATCGTGGTCTCCAGTAATTTTCAATTTTTACTTTTAAAATAATCTTTAAATTCTGAAGTACATGTTGGTATGCAATATCGATTTTATTTTATTTTATTTATTTATTTATTTATTTATTTATTTTTTAAGGGTGAAATTTTGGAGTAAAATTGGGATTTATGTTTCAGAATTGGATTAGCCTAACTCAAAGCTCTTTTTTATCGTAAACTTTCTTTAAAGTTTTATTAATTGATCTATCCAAAAGTTTGCATCAGATTACAATGTTAAAAACAAGATCATAATTTTGCATGGTTTTATTTAGCTTGATCATATTAGAGCATAAAATAGCTTTAATAGATATTATAATTAATAAATTATAAATATTTTTTATTATTGTTTTATGACTGCATATCAATTTCATATGACTGCTTAGCCTAAATAAAATTACATATTTTCCAAATCAGAGTATTGAATCTGCTCACATTAAATTATATATTCTTTCCACATGTTCTCTCTAAAATTTCAAGTGTTTTTTAATGAATTCGTATTCACTCAAGGGAGTATTCTATAGCATGTTATCTTTTTTGTTGAAACATGCGTATAATATATATATATATATATATATATATATATATATATATTAATCCTGAATAAAATAAATAAATAAAAACTTTTCTTTCAGAATCTAGATTTTTTATTTTTATTTATTTTTATTTATTTATTTAGTTAGTTTTTTAATGGCTGCAGAATTGTTATTGAGTGCATGTGAGTGTTTTTATATCTCATGCCTCAGTGACATTGCTCCGGCTAAATTTTTATGTCTTCATCATCTTCATGAATTCCAAATGAAGTTGTGACAGTTGATCTTTCTCATATTCTATATCACCTGGTCTGTTCTCTGCTGTCATTAAGTATGCATGTTCATGATAGCCATGCGGATAATTGTTTTTCCACTTACCTGACTTAAGTTTTGGAAAGATTGAAAATAGATAACAATAGATAAATTGCATAATATAAAGATATAATAAAACCTATACTCGAGAAACTTAGATAACTTCTGTCAGGTCTGTTTGATTGTGTACTTAATCGAAAAAAATTTTAAAATTTAAATTTTCAAGACTGTAATTATACTTTTTAACTCCCCCTCTCAAATAATAGTAATAATAATAATAATAATAATAATTTTACACTTTCAAAAGTTTGTGTGATCAATTTCACACCTCCAAATTCTTTACAACAAAAATTTTCAAGGCCATGTTAGGAACAGATATTTTGCATGTATATCGAATCATAATAATCAATCAACATAAAAATAAGTCTCGGCCCTAGTCTGGCCCAAAGTAAAAACAGAAATCGCAATCAAGGCCAAACACTATGTAAACACAAAAATAAATAAAGCAATTGAAAACAAAAACCAAAATCTGTTTTCTGCCAACTTTTAGCAGTTTCGACAACAATGTCTGTGTCTTTCCCGACAAATATGGGAAGTATTTGATAATATATCAGTGATGCAAGACTTTATTGTATGGCATGCATACACATACACGAATGTCTATGCTTTACAAGGTGTGTCTGCATTTCATTGCAACTATGCCCTGTATTATGCCCTGTATTATAAAATAATTTTATTTTGTTTATATTATAGATCTTAGTTCTGATCATAACTTTAAGATACATGAAAATAAAATTATTTTAGGTCAAAATTACCTATACCGCAAAGAAAAACTTTTTCAAGCAGTCTTGGTAATTTGATGTGTTTGGTGTTTTTGGGAGTAAGGCTGATTGACTACTCTAGGGACCTAGGCCTGAAGAGAAGTGCCCTTTGTGAGGATCATGCTAAGGGCCCCATGCCCATATATACGCAAGTTTCGGAGAAAATCACAGAAATCTCCGAACGGCTAGAGTGACGAGCGTGACCTGGGATCAAACCTGGCACTTCATGTCTAAAAGCTTTGAGCGCAGAACCGCTTGCTTGCTCGTGGGTCTTTGGTAATTTGGATGAATGATGGTTACATTTGTAATGAAACAGTTAAATGTTAAAAGCTAATTATATTTCTGAAGAAATATTTTCCCATTAATTTTAAACTATTGCTCGTACTCAAATAAATTATAACTTGCCTAATTACTGTTTCTCTAATCTAATAACTGTAATTTCAAAAATCACTTGTAAAAGTTTTTTTTTTTTTTTTTTTTAATTTAAAATCTTTGTATCAAATTTGATTTCTCTTTCAGGAAAAGCTTTAACTTTTTAAGTATTACAAAAATAATAAATATTCATATATATTTTAATAAAAAATTTTAACTTCATGTTAGGATTTAAACTGCCATTAAACACTGACCTTTTTAACATTTTGTTAAACGATTATTGTATTTTGTTAAAATAGGTCAGCAAGAATTTTGCTAAAAAGTAAAACTAGATTATTACATAAAATATCTCTGTATAACCACCTTTAAATTTTATTCAAATATTTGCTGGCAAAATTACAAAACGGATGAAAATATCGTGAATCATTATTGATTAGTATACTTTGATTTAATTTCTACTTTTAATGGTTGAATTTAAATGCAAAAATATTTAAAAATTAAATTTCAGACTTTACCTCATAGATACATTCTTAGTACTACTATTGCGTTTGTTGAAATCTAAACATACAATAAACTGATTCATGTTTCTTAAATTCGAATTATGGATACTTGGTTAAAATCATCAGTGAACAAAAGAAATAGAAAACAGGGATAAAAAATACTTAGTACTAATATTGTGCTAGTTTTTTGTATGTTTAGATTTCAACAAATTGCATAAGCATACAGGGTGATTAAAAAAAAAAAGTTTACAAAATGACATGGTAGATCAAATATACAACAAGGATCAAGAATTGCATAGGAACAGAGGGTCGCAACTGTGATCCGGAGCCGCTACTGGGCGTTTAAAATAATACATAACACAAAGAGAAGAAACAAAACCATTACAGATCATTTTATTGATAATTACTCACTCACATGCAACTAATGCAAGACAAATGTTGAGCCTACAGGAGATGCTCAAAGTGTTTGCCAGATGCATCGAGACACGCCTGGCATCTACGTTGCATAGAACGCCGCACCTTCTCAAAGATACTAGGTGTATCTTGTACACATCCTGCTGCCACAACTATTCTTCCTACCAAGTCTTCCGGCGTTGCAACAGGTGTTTCATACACAAATCCTTTTAAAAATCCCCATAAGAAAAAAATCCAAGGGAGACAGGTTTGGTGATCGTGGTGGCCATGCGATTGGTCCACCGCGACCTATCCAGCCGTCAGGAAAAGTAGCCTGCAGATGCGCTCTGACGTCTGTGCTGAAATGTGCAGGAGCTCCGGCGTGCTGAAATCAAATGCGTTGACGAATAGGCATCGGAACATCATTCAGCATTTCTGGCAGAACCTCTTGCAAGAATGTTAGATAAATTGGGCCGTTAAGTCTTTCTGGGAGAATGTACGGACCACGTAAACAGTCTCCTACAATGCCAGCCCACACGCTAACGGAAAATTTTCGTTGTGCGCCGTGCAGACGTGTAGCATGCGTTGATCCGCCCACGTATGCAGGTTGTGAAACAGGTTTGCAGGTGTGCAGGTTTATCACACCCTCTAATGAGAACGTAAGAACATTTGCTGCGAAGTTTCGGTCTGCAGCACTTTCTTGCAAAAACCACCGATCAAAATCCGTACGATTGCTGTAGTCTCAAGATTCCAGTTCCTGGACGCACTGTAAAGTAAATGATAAGGATGTAGTCCTTCGTCGTGTACAATGCGCCAGACGGTAGCTTGGGGGATATGGGTCTTTCGGGATACAACTCTTGTACTCGTTTAAGGATAACGCTGGAGTTCTTGGACAACTCTTTCTTCAGTATAAATTGTCCGAGTTATTCGTTGGCGACCAGCATCCGGCTTGTGTACGTCGAACGAGCCGGTTTCACACAATGGTCGATGCAGAATGGCAAAGAATGAGCGGCTCGGCAACTTTATATCAGGATATTTCTCACGATACAGTCGCAAGGCTTCTTGTCCATTGCAGTTGGTCATGCGGTAAATTAAATGCATGTCAGCCATTTCGCGGTGTGTGTAACTAACCATGTTACGTCCAACGCATCCACAGCTCAAATGAAGACAATCTCCGTTTTCTCAGCTCGTGTTTGTATCGCAACGCCCTCTCATGGCTCTAGCGCCCTCTACAGGCATTTGCGACCCTCTGTTCCTATGCGATTTTTGATCCTTGTTGTATGACTGATCTGCCATATCATTTTGTCCACGTTTTTTTTGAAGCACCCTGTATATAAATCCTATATAGTCGAATCCTTTTAGAAGAAATTCCACAATTGATTTATACTTCATTTATGAAGTTCATGCAATGTTTGCATTTTTTACTTTAAATGGATTTTCATTCATTCTATCTGACTGTACATATTTTATAATGCTAAGTTTTTTAGAAATAACAGAATTACATATATTTATACTCAAATCATAATAATTGGGACAGAACTTATTATTTTAAGAGAATTAAGCTGTTAACCATACAAGCGCTGGAGTGTGTCGGAATCAAGTGCATCAAACTCGATTCTGATGGTCGGTTTCAGGTCCTCAAGTGAATCAGGGGGACTCCTATAGATTCTGTCCTTGGTGTAAACCCATAAGAAGAAGTCGCACGGATTTAAGGTCCGGACTGTATGGGGACCCCTCTATCCCGTACCCTGTGAATTTTTCTTCATCCAAAGCAATCAAATGCTCACTAAACGTCGTTTTAAGCCACAGGAAGACATCAGCAGTTCTATGGAGATGAGCTCCATCTTGCATGAACCAGTACTGGCGCGTCATGTTGAGACAGCCCGCTTCAGGGCCAAAGTGACGCTCTAGAAACTCTCGATGCTTCACTTCCGTGGCCATACCGTCAATGAATATTGGACCACTCATCCGCTTCGACGATATGGCACACTACACCGTGACCCTTTGTGGATACAGTCGTGAGACGACACTGAGATGAGGTTTTTCCGTTCCTCAATGGCGCCTCAAAAAATATTCTTACGATAAATAATCGTTTTTCCAAGGTCAGTGATTCCATATTGGTTATTCATTATTTCCGGTAATCAAGCCTTCACCTTACATGTCAATATATGTGCTATTACAATATGGAAGAATTATACTTATATCAATACATTTGAAATCAGGAACTTAAAATACTTTTTATCATGTTTTTCGGACCACCCTGTATATTTTTAAGAAATAAAAAACATACAAATTGCGAAAGAAATGCCCACTGGTGGAGTTAGAGATTTTCAAATGACGTGAATCTACGTCAGCGGTCGCGAAAGTGTTAACAAGTATGCATACTACAAAAGATTAATAAAGTTTAAAGAAATATAATCATATTATTGGCAAATTTTTCTTACTCTCTCTTACTCATGTAAATGACGGAGAAAGTATTGTTTCTGGGTAAAATTTTCATAATCGAGTTTTTGTTATATTTACACGTTTTAAGGTTCCCTTAATTCAAAAATAATGCTTTTAGCGATTGGTCTGTGTGTCTGTTATCAGCATATCTTAAGAACAAATTATGGCAGAAAGTCTAAAGTTGGCATTCTAAATGTGTATCATATAGAGATGCTCCATTAAACTTTTCGTTGAGATCAAGCAAATGGTTTGTGTACAGGGACACCCAAGAGGATTCAAATACATTACATCTATGGGGGAAATTGCAGATAAGTAGAGTTTAACATCTATAGACTGTTTATATATATTTTTTACATGCGTAAAAACACGTTTCATGTAAGATATGGTACGGAAATCATTCACTGTTCGTTTACAGGGCTACACAAAAGAAGTAGATTATACTGTGACAATGCTTGAAAAATTGATGGAAGTGTATTTCAGGTTGTTGCCTTGTGTTATTAATACTTTTGCGACAGCATGATTTTGTCTTTTTGGCAGTAATGTTCGCCTTTGAGTGTTATTCTCCCAAGTTAAATATTTCAGAGGAAAATTTTCTGTATTCTCGTTTATACAACAAGTAATATGCGTTATGATTTTACTCTTCCTAATAAAAGTATTTGTATCCATAGTATACTGATTGTACAAATATGAATATTGGGTATATTCTTAAGAAATAAATAACACACAAATTACGAAAGAAACGCCCACTGGTGGAGTTACAGATTTTCAAATGATGTGAATCTACGTTAGCGGTCGCGAAAAAAATTAATATAGGATTATATTTATATGCATTATGTGGTGTATAATCTTTAGAAGATATGCAGTGATGTCAATATTTAAGCCGTAAAATTGTTTTTCATTCTAAGTGGAAGTGCTGCGCTATAATGTTTTACCATGTCCAGGATAGCTGCTCAGGAATTTAAATTAATTCCTCATGTCCGTATGGTTAATAATGTATTTTTTTTTTTTTTTAACTAATTATTCATTGCTTGATTTTTTGTATATTTACACGATTTGAGGCTTCCTGAATACCGAAGTCAAGTTTTTAAATGTTTGGTCTTTGTCTATGTCACTTAGAGTAAATTAAAAACAAATAGTTTTAGTCGATCCAAATGTTGTATTTTGAAGTTAGTACGTTTGAAGTTAATACAGGGCTACACAAAAGAGCTAAATTAAAGTACGACAATACTTGAAAATTTATGGGAGTATATTTCATGTTGAGCCACGTGTTATTAATATAGGATTATATTTGTTTGCACCACGTGGTATGTACATAATCTTCAGAAAATATTCAGGGCTGCTAATATCTAAACCATAAGTCAGTGGAAGTGCTTTACTATTATTTTTTGCCATAATCCACTATTGAGAATTTGAAATTAATTTCTCATAGCCATATGATAAATAATATATTTTTAAGCTGAACATTCATAACTTTTTTTTTTTTTTTTTTTTTTTTTTGGTATATTTACATGTTTTGAGGTTTCGTGAATACCGAAGTTAAGTTTTTATCGTTTATCTTTGTCTGTGTCTCTAAGAATACATTTTAAAAAATAACAATAAATTCAGGCGATCCAAATGTTATCTTTTGCAGTTAATATATTTGTTAGCAGAAAAGTTTGATCAAGATGGATAAGTTTCAAGGAATGGTGTGCGTGAAAGTTGTCTGAATAATTTTAAATGAAGTTTTGAATTTAATAACGATTTGTATTATTTTAAAATGTAGGTACAATAATGAAATGGGGAGTTGAGTGGGGGTTGGTAGCTCCCCTCACATAGAATTATATGTCAAATAAAGCTGTTCCGAAGCCTAATTTGAATTGTTTTAACATAAGTTTACTAAATCGTACTGGTTATCTTACTTCTTTTTCTTCAATCTGTATTAATAGTATTCAATTTTAGGTTAAGAGAAAGTAGTGTGATTGACACACCAGATTATTTTAATTATTATTATTTTGATTTTTTCACTAATTTTTAAAGATATATATATATATATATTGATTTAAATTGGCGATTTCTCAAGCAAATGAAAAGAAAAAAATAAATTAGACTTTTCAAACTATCAAATCGAATAAATTTTCTATTTCGTTTTTATCGATTCTGAAAGTTATAACATTAATCATTTATTTATTTCACTATTAAATCTTTATTCTAACTTGAAATATTTCAATGTTGTTATTTTTTCGTTTATGTATATAAAAATAATGATTAATCAAATAAGTGTAATAATAATAACTAGTATCGCCCAGTGGTCGAAACTCGACCATTTTTTTTTCAAAGCGAGGCAAAGCAAAGTTATTGCCTTGTCCTAAACGGAATGCAATTGCAACACAGCTGCGGCAATTGTTTGCCAATATTCACTCTAACTGAATCAGCAGAGTTTTACTTAATATAACTATTTCTCTCTGTAGATGTTAGCCTTTCCTGAAATGAGAGAAAATCGCAACGTGAAAACGTCCCTTGTTGTGTGATATATCCCAGAAGCTAATAGGTACCATGTCAGACCAAAGTCCAACCAAGTATCAAATTCTGTTAAATTAATTCGATTGGTTCATAAAGTACAGTGTTTGAACAAAAAAAAAAAAAAAAAGATAATTTTCAAAAATGGTCGAATTGAGTTCGGGAAATTTCAGAACGTGTAACTTTATCGAAAACCGAAAATCTAAAACATTTCTGAATCTTATATTTTCTACTTATATATGCAGAGGAAAGAATAATAAATCCACTTTTTAAAAAATAAAAATAAGTAGTCAATTTCACTAATGTCACTTAATTAAAATGCAAGGAAATCTCAAAACGTGTAAATTCATCGAAAACCGGCAATCAAAAGTTTTTATGTATCTTCTACTTGCTTCTTCTACCCACAAAAGCTAGCAATAAAGACACTTTTTTAAAAAATAAGTAGCCAATTTCAGTTAATTAAAACGTAAAGAAAGCTCAAAACATGTAAATTCAGCAAAAAACGGAAATCGGAATTTTTTCCGTATCGTCTACTTATACATGCAGCAGTTAGTAACAAATCCATTTTCCTTTTATTTAGTATATTAGTTCAATATTTATTGTTTAAATATCACCCTTTGAAATGAAATGTTTATGTTTACATTCGAAACTGGAAGTTTGCCATTTATTTTTTTTCTGGAGTTTTGTGATTTTAAATTAAAATTTTATCAATTTTACAGAAAAAATAACTCAATCAAACACATGTAGACAGTAACTTATATATAACTATACCCAAATATCGGAATTAAAATCGGCAGATAATTTCCTTTATTTTTTAATATTTTTTTACAAAAAATTCAATGGACAATTAACAAAGAAAATCTTTTACATGGCTCCATGGACAAACAGTGACGTCATCACTTCGCTTGCGTATAGTGATGCTACATTATACAAATTACTGTGTCTATGGTTTTATTTGGGCTTTATGAAATTGCCAGATTTAACAACTTTCTACTTTTAGGTATTTTTTAATGTGAAGGAATACGTGTATAAAAGGGAAAAATGGGGGAAAATGCATAAAAAATAAATGTATTTTTAAATACCTTCTTGACATCGTAAGAAAATAATATTTGTATTCGCACCTTCCGGCTAACCATACCTTTCGAATGATACCATTTTCAACCCTCTACTCCCATAATTAATATGTTAAAAAGGGACAACAAATTTTATGCTTGCCTATTAATATATAGATAATAAATTTGTCTCTTTAAAATGGAGCTGTGTTTCTTTCTTACAAATGTTTTTTTTTTTTTTTTTTTTACACAGAATTTTTTGAGTTACTTCTTCAGTTAGAAATTATGACATCATTTATTTTATTTGTTTCATTTTCTTAAATTTTATTCAAATTTCGTGTTCTTTCATTTCAGTTGTTTATGTTCCTTAGTAACGGTTATTAGAGTTTTTGGTTTAACTATTTTGTGTTTTTAACGTTGAATAATTTCTTGCAGTTAGACCTTCAATTTGAATGTATGACGTCATTAATTTACCTGTTTCAAAACTCAGTTGTTTTCTTATTTTTATTTAAGTTGTTGAGATAACATGCAATAAATTAAATGCTATAACAAAAATAAATAATTTTATGCTATTTATATGAGCAAAATTGTAAATCAAAGAACTCTGCTTGTAATAGAACAATTAAAAAGCGACTTAATTTTTGTCACTGTAATTACATTAAATATTCATGTAATTAGATCTTTTGATGAGTAAAAAAGTAAATTGAGCAGTATACTTGTTGCATAAACACCGGCAGATGTTATTTGGTTCACCATTTCCCTCCCTTTACCTAGGACACAGAGTATACAGTTATACTGAATGTCGAATTCTATTGGCAAAAATTGTAACTCTTTTAACAAAGGATTTCTCATAGACAGTAGTGAATGTTACGGATAACTCTTTAACTAGAGCCGTAACAAAAACTTTAGCTTGCTCATGCAATAAATTATTTTTTCTAAAACGGAAAACCTCGAGAATATTGTTATTTACTATCTTGATAAAATAAAAGCAATATAACTGTAAAAAAAAAAAATACCAGTTTTTAAGTGCTTGTTCCATACACTTTTAGATTTTTTTTTTTTTTTTTTTTTTTTTTTTTTAAGTCTAAGAAAATTATTTTCTAGATGCGTGAATGCGCAATCGTTTTTATTATACACAATCCTAGGAAAATAAAAAAATAAAAATAAATATGTATTCTTATTAAACTAAGTGCGAGTAATTAAAAAAGCTATTCACTCTAAATTTGTTAATAATAAATCAAATTTTGCATGTATAATTACATCCTACAATTCTATACTTTCAAAATAATATTTCCAGTTTTTGCATGAACTTATTCTGTTAAAAAGGTTAATATTAAGTTAATCAATTCTTGACAAATGAACTATCATTTTTATAAAGAGCAATATAAATTTATATTGCTTATATATACTGCTTATATTTATAAAATAAAAGCAATATAACTGTAAAAAAAAAAAAAAAATGCCAGTTTTTAAGCGCGTGTTCCATACACATTTAGATTTTTTTTTTTTTTTTTTTTTTTTAAGTTTCAGAAAATTATTTTCTAGATGCGTGAATGCACAGTCGTATTTACTATACACAATCCTAGGGAAAAAAAATAATAATAATAAAAATAAAAATAAATATGTATTCTTATTAAACTAAGTGCTAGTAATTTACTCTAAATTTGTTAATAATAAAACAAATTTTGCATGTATTATTACATCCTATAATTCTATACATTTGGAATAATATTTCTAGTTTTTGAATGAACTTATTCTGTTAAAAAAGTTAATATTAAGTTAATCAATTATTGACAAATGAACTATCATTTTTATAAAGAGCAAGAAGAAGAAAAAGGGAAGAAAAGAAGAAAAAACTATATTTCAGTTACTTTTTCAATGCTGAATAAATCTCTTCCGTCATTCAGAAAAAAAGAACGAAATTAATCATGTAGAATGGAATTAACTTGAATGACAGAAAATGAAATGTAATCTACTTCTTAATAAGATTCACCATCCTTCCAAGAAGACTCAATAATCTTCTTAAGATTAAAAAAAAAAGTTATAAAAATGAAGAGGAAATTAAGAAGCTACCATGCAAAAATTTTAGAGTGTGCCTTATTAATTTTACGAAGATTAAAATATTTTCATATCTATATTTTTCTCATATACAAATTTTTTTTTTTTTTTTTTCAAAATTTTAAAAGATTTTTTTCGAAAGCTAGATTTTGTTTGCAGTAGTATATTTACATTGAAAGGTAATACAGGGCTATTAGGTATTTCTTTTTTTAATTTTTTAAAGACAATATAGATATTTTAGCACATGTGTTTGCATTTCTTTTTTATTATTCTTTATTTCCTCCTTTTTTTTTTTTTTTTTTTTTTTTCTTTTGTTGAGTTAAAATGAATATCATTAGTTTTCTTAAATATAACCATTAGGGAATCATGGGGCTAGTTGTCACAAGAGTACGAAGTAACACACAATTTACGAAATAGTTGTAACATTTATGATTAAATATTTTTGTAAACATAATTCTTATGACGCTTTTTATAATGTAAGCACAATCGGTGCTCAGTAAAAATGGTCAATGAAAGGTTCTGTACTCGTGCTTCGTTTTAGCTAGTAAGTGGGAAAAAAAAAAAAAAATATTTCGTTAATTTTGATTAAAGGCATGTTAATTTATTCTTTAAAGAAATGTTTATAGCTATTTATTTAATCTGTGTGTTGAGTTATAAAATGCATGTTTAATTTTTTGTATAAATGGTTATTATTTATTTATTTTTATTTTTTTTATAAATAAACAAAATGTCCAAAATCATACGATGAGGAAGTTGAAACAAAATTTTGGAGGAAGTTGTAACTTGTTAGAGGAGTGGCTTGTGGAGCTGCCTACAGCCAGAGTTCGAAGTCTCCGCCCATTTTCAGGAAACTTTCAGAAATCAAAAATTTTTGGCTTCTTTGCCTTTACTATAATTATAGAGAAATATTTTCTCTGTTTATATGTTATAGTGCCGTGATTATTTAATCACCAATTATAATCACGATTTAATGACGAATTAGAGAATATTGCATAAAAATAGAGGTCGAAAAAAAAAGCAGAAATTTCTCATAAATAAGAGTGTCTTGAAAAAAGGGCGGAGAATTCGAGATCTACTAAACCCTCTCTGTGTCAGAAGAATGGGTATAATGCTTAATTTGCAAAATGTGAGCACACATTAAATGTATGAGAGGGAACAAAATATCATTTGCTGGATTAATTTCACCTCTGACTAAGATTGACTTCTATGTTGATTTTATCTTTAATTTTATCTTTATTTTACCATAATCCATTTGATATAATTCATTGTTACTATACCAAGAAGGTTATAATTTAATATTAGTTATTAATTGTCTTTTTTATCAAATTAATAAATACTTGATAAGAAAAAAACATTTTAAAATGTTGTCGTTTTTATTGTTAGGGATCCCTTTGTATCCGGTACAATTTGCCCCACGTGCAGAGCTGCCAACCTTATCCGGCAAATTGTTAACGCCTATTGAAAAACGCCCCTTTTTATACACCACTAAGTTTTTAGAGCAATTCTCTTCAAATATATCTATGATGAATTAAGTAGAAAAATACTCTAAAAATTAAGTGGTGTAGAAAAAGGGGCGTTACTAACAATTTGCCGGATTAGGTTGGCAGCTCTGCACGTGCGTTACAATTAGCCCCAAATCCGCGGCAAATTGCAACAGGTAAATAATTAAAAAAAAATATTTTTTGTGCTAAAATTAGCAACATTAAGGAAAGTTTATTTTTGTGAATATGATGGATGATGATGTATGATGCTATGGAAAACAGCAATTATAAACAGGAAAACATAAATACATTTCACAATATATTTAATTTTCTAAAAACTGTTACAACCCGACCCACGCTCCCCTACAGTATAAAAAAATCTGGAGTGACTCCACTCGACTTTCCGAACATTGAGTAATTAACAGTTTTGTAGATAAAGAAAAAAAAAAAGGAGTTGTTAAACGAACAAAAGAGAGAAAACCATAATAGAGTGTTTGAGTACTTTTCTCCATATATTACACGATGTTTTATTTAACGCTACTGAACTTTGAGCCCATAGATCATAATGATAAAGAATTTTCGTTGTGTCCCTGTAAAAAACCTATAAATGCTAGTTCACCAAAATGCTTATAGTTAGTGCAACAGCAATTTATAATATTCATATAAATTTTCAGCTCAATTGAATAAGGCGTTTAGATGCTATCGCACTTTTAAAAATTTGGTCCCATAGGCCATAATGATAAAGAATTTTTCTTTGTGACCCTGTAAAAACACTGTAAGTGCTAAATTCACCAAAATCTATACAGTTGGTGCAACTGTGACCTATAATATGTGTACAAATTTTTTGCTCAGATTAATAAGGCGTTTAGACGCTATCACACTTTTAAAAATTTGGCCCCATAGGTCATAATGATAAAGAATTTTTCTTTGTGCCCCTGTAAAAAAACTGCAAGTGCTAGATTCACCAAAATCTATACAGATTGAGTAACTGTGACCTATAATATGTGTATAAATCTTTTGCTCAATTCAATAAGGCGTTTAGATGCTATCGCACTTTTAAGATTTTGGTCCCATAGGCCATAATGATAAAGAATTTTTCTTTGTGTTCTTGTAAAAAAAACTATAAGTGCTAGACTCTCCAAAATTTATACAGACTTAGTATCTGTGACCTATAATATGTGTATAAATTTTTTGCTCAATTGAATAAGGCGTTTAGATGCTATCGCACTTTTAAGATTTTGGTCCCATAGGCCATAATGATAAAGAATTTTTCTTTGTGTCCCTGTAAAAAAACTATAAGTGCTAGATTCACCAAAATCTATAGGGTTCGTACTATGGTGACTTTTAATATACGTACCAAATTTCAGCTTATTCGAATAAAGCGTTTAGACGCTAGCGTGTTCACCCACAGACATACACACATACACACATACATACACACATACACACACATACATACATCATCGTAAAAATAGTGGAAACGGACTCAGGGGACCTCGAAACGTATAGAAACATCAAAATCTCCACTTCGGATTTTTGACATGATTACAATACTTTCCTCACTATAGTGTTCGGAAAGTAAAAATGATATTAATATTTACTATAAATCATTAGTTCTTGTTATTTGCAAGTCGTTTATATTATTAAAATTACGTTTAGAATATATATATCGATGGTCTGATAACAAACAGGAGTAAGTAAAAATTACAAAATTGTCAGATACAAACTATAAATCCCTTATAACTAGGTAACTAACAAGAATTAAGTTGCGCGAGTTTTGCCTGTCATAGGTACCACATGGACCTTTCAAAAGAAAAAAAGGCTTAGTTCGAAATCGCTATTTGTTGAGTTACGCCTATTATTATGAGAACGCTGATTTAAGTACCAAATATGTAATAACTGAAGTAATAAGAAAACACAACAAAATATGCGTTTAACTGTCATAATTACAGAATTTTCAATAAAAACATAAAATGCAATAAACTCCAACCATTGTTTACAAAGCTTGGTTACAATAACAAAGCTTGTGTACAACGCTTTGACTGCAGCACTCGTATACCTACTTTGTTCGCCTGACGAAAGGTCGTGTGTTCTTTCGACTCGAAACAATTGTTGTGAGTTTATTGCATTCTATGGTGTTTATTCATAGTTTTGTAATTATTAATAACTGATGTAGTTTCACCATTTAAGATTAAAGTTCTTCCCGTCCGCATGTTTGGCTGTTTCGAACAAAAACAACATTATTTATAACTTATTTATTAAAAGACGTTATTTATAAAAGAATGTTACTTTATTTATAAAAAGAATTTGACGTATTCATGTTTAAGAACCTTAAATTTTTACTTTTATCAGAGTTGCTAACATTATGATTTTTTTCGGGGCATTTTTAGCTCCGCCTTTATTTCGCACTACTTTATTTTTCAGTGTAGTTTTCTACACTGTACAACTACGACAAAATAAGAAAAGTGTACTCTTAAAAAAAAAAAAAAAGAAAAAAAAGAAAAAGAAAAAAGAAAGAAAAAGTGGTATGGAATAAAGTAGGGCTAAAATTGCTTCGGCATAAATTAAAATGTTAGCGACTCTGCTTTTAATACCTTAAATTTTACACCGCATCAACACTTGATGCGGTAAATGCCACTGACGTGTAAACATGCCTATTGTATTTACAGCAGGGGTCAACCCGCGACCCCCGGACTGCATGTTGCCGCCATGTAGTTTTTTGCGGGCCGCGAGGAGACTGGTGATATTTGATGTTTGACAACTTTGGTTAACACATTAAAAATTAATAAATTCTTTCTGATTTTGCGAAATGAAAATAACTTTCAACGATTATGGTAGCTAAAGAACCACACTATTGTAATGGATTATTAGATCCATTATTCATTCTTTTTATTATAATTATTAATGTATGTATCATTTTTTTATGATTCTATAGTTAATTTATGAATGGAAATAATTTAAATTAATATATTCCGCTCCGGATCTTTACCATGCTCTCCCCCGAAAAGAGTATAGGGGAATGTCTCCTGTTATGTGTATTCTCCGGTTACGGGCATCCCACCATACCTTCTAACAAAAAGCAAATATGCTGGATTAGAGTACTGTTAAACATGTATTGTCGCAATACGCAGTTTTTGTGCTAACACTGAAGTGAATAGATGCATTTTCTTAGTAAGTGCAAATATCGAAATAAAAAATCTGTGAAAAAGCGACACAAAAGTAATTTGTGAATATTTTCAGAATGTGATAAATCGAAGTGAATTAATTCAAAAATGTAAATGCAAGGTATATTTATGCTGTATTTTCCTTATATTTTTTGATGCAATATCGAATTCAGCCAAAATGTGGACCGAAAATTGCTTTTTCTGCCATTATAAAAATGGCTGCCACACCCGGTTGTGGGCAGTGTTGCCAGATTGGGGACATATTTTATTAATCTTCCACCAATAATTTTGAGAAGTGATATTTAATATGCATAACAGAATATTAATCTTCGAAGTGATTACGCAACCGTTACAATTAAAATTTAGTGGTGGATACTAAATAAAAAAGTTCCCAATCTGGCAATACTGGTTGTGGGCACACTTGTTTCTTTTCTTTAAAACGCGTGTTTGACTTATAAACAGTAAAATATGGACGTTTGTATCAAAATAACATATTTTATTAGTGTTTATATCTATATTTAGGCTTTTTAGCAACGTCATCCTCGAAAAAGTCAACCGATCAAAAAGAGATGGACTTAAATGCGCTGGGAAAAGCCATTTAGGGTTACTTAGTAGATAAGAAATCCATAAAATCAACTGCCCGAGAATATGGACTTCCTTGCAGCATCTTAGTCCCTCTAGAAGAAGCCTAGAGAAATTAAGGCAACTCCATCTTTCAAAGTGCCGGCCAAACTCCCTAAAAATAAAAGTCTCAACAATTTGACGATGTCGACTTCTGTGTCATCTGTTTGAAACATTCACTCAAATTTTTCCACTTTTAGAGAATTTTTCAAGTGAGCCTACAACCGGGTACAAAATTTTTTTTGGCAAAAAATTATCCTTTCACAAAATTGGTAATAATTTTTTTCTGGTTGACGGAATCAATACAGTTACTTCATCAAACGTTAGCTAAGGATTCTAGCTTTCCACTGGTATTCATATGTTTGCATAATATCTACTCTATCAAAAATTATAAGCCAAAATCAAAACTGTGCCCACAACCGGAGACATTCCCCTCTACATACATGATTCATATACTCACAAACATATTACACATATACATAAATACATACCCACTCAATACAGCCCCACTCAATAAACTAGATTTCAAATGAACCCACCAAAGTTTTGGTTTGGGTAGGCCGTATTTACAGAATCGATTACTGCCCCACGAGTGGCCGAGCGATTTTGCGCACAAAGCTGGTAGACGAAAGAGCCGGGTTCAATTCCAAGTCACGCTCGTCGGACTGTAGTTCAAAGTTTTCTGTGTTTTTTTTTTTTCTCAAAATTCACGCAAAAACCAGCTACGATCCCTTAGAAAGACCTTTACAGAGGGTACACTATTCCAGGGTATATATTCTCTGATCCGACTGCCATAGCGATTGTCCTTAAACAACGACAGTCGTAAAATCAAATGTCGGAATGTGACGTCACGTGATCAAAATAACGACTGCAACAGTCGGAATTGAGGTATAGTCCGGTCGGAGAATGGATGCTCAGGTTCACGATTTTTGTGTAGTCAGTCGGCTTTAACCTTGACCTCAACACCAACACGAAAATTTATTATTGCATTGATTACCATTCTTTTAGAAAAAGCAATTTCATAATCGATATTAAAAATGCAGGTACCCCTAAGAAAAATATTTCTGTGCATGTACTTAGTTTCCAGGTGGTAGACTTCTTGCCCCAGTTTGCCAGGAAGAATACCTCCTTCCATATAAGCTGTAAATCACAAAGATTTGTCAAAATCTAAACTAATTTATCTGTTGGAAAGCATCTCTGTATATCAGTCTAATGGAAAAGGTTAAAAACATACCAGATGAAAGTGGATTATGACATTGAATGCGTTTCTTCTGAAATTAATTTAATTACAACGCGAAAAAGATTTCTATTTAGTTCGTTATAAGCCGTTTTATCTATCATATTATCTACGTTATTTATACGAAATGGTTTTGTTTTGCATATTTATTTAAATTTCCTATTTGAGATTTTAGAAAATTTCTATACACATTTTTATTCCTAGTTCAAATTAATAAGCATTTTTATTTTTATTACACTAGCAATTTTTAAATCAATCGAAAAAAAAAAAGTATGCTTCTTTTTTTTTTTTTTTTTTAATCAAACAAACACAATAAATGAAAATAAATACTAAACTTCAAGCAAATACATTTCGGATGTATAAATAAATAAATTAATTAATTAACTAACATTGATTATTCTTGAGTTTCTACTTATACTAGGAAATGACAATGTTGCTGTCATTCTAATATATATATATTACCCTTAATTATACATTATGATATTTACTGTAAATTTATTTGTATTACTTCACTGTTATTGATATCGATGTCAGTGATTGATTATAGATGAAACCTTATGTATTATTATTGTGTATGAATAAAAGATGAACTAAAAATCAATGTATTCTCTTAAATGCATATTTAAATATGAAATATTTTTATTTTACTTCTGCTAAGAAACTGTAATAAAAGGAAATCAATAATATAGAAATTAATCATTGCCAAATGCATCAACAGATAAAAAAAAAAAAAAAAAAAAAAAAAAAAAAAAAAGTATGTTGACGATATTTTGAAAATCTTCAAAATGGAATATATAAAAAAAATATCATTTTGTGACATTTCGGTTAATAGGTCATTAATAGATTCATTTACTATTCGAAAAATAAAAAGTGAGAGTGAGAAAGAATGAGGAGGAGAGAGAGATATGAAGAAATTAACATTGACTGGTTAAATATAATGTATTGCATTTTTCACTTTCCGAACATACGTGTATATGTAAAAAAAAGTATTGTAATCATGGCAAAAATTCGGCTATGAGATGTGGAATTTTTCTATACATTTGGAGTTTGTTTTTGCTATTTTTTACGTTGATATATTTATGTATGGTTGTATGTTGCGTGTAAGTATACTTGTACGTATGTGCGTATGTATGTGAGTGAATACATAGCGTCTAAACACTTTGTTAGAATGAGCTGAAAGTTGGTATGTATGTTGTAGGTCACTGTAGTACGAATCCTATTGATTTTGATGAATCTGGCATTTATAGTTTTTTTTTTTTTTTTTTTTTTTTTTTTTCAGGGACACAAAGAAAAATTCTTTATCTTTATGGTCTATGGGCCTATATAGCATCTAAATACATCATTTGTTTAAGCCGAAAATTTACACACATACTATACGTCACTGTCGCACGAACAGTATAGATTTTAGTGAATACTAAATGTATAGTATTTTTTTTTTTTTTTTTTTTTTTTTTTTAACCGGTACACAAATAAAAATTATTTATTATTTTGTCATGTTGCCTCAAACTTTTTAAAGTGCAATAACGTCTAAATGCCTTATTCGAATGAACTGAAAATTTATATATATATATTATCGATCACCACTACGCAAAATATGTAGAGTTTGATGAATCTAGCATTTATATATGTTACCGTGAAAGACCGAAATTAGAGAATGTCGACTTTCACCGGTGAATGTCAACAAACACCAAATACGTCGGTGAAAGATCGAATATTTCATTACATTCTTGTACATTCGGACCCTCACCGGTGTATGTCGACAATCACAGATATGCTCTGGTGGAGGTCGAAAAGAGAGGAGCAGACAAAGAGGCGACTGGCTGTTTCCCGCCAAATCCTTTGTTCTGCTTGAAGTCAGTCAGCTTTGTCAGCCTTATGCAAGGTTTGATGGTGAGAGCAACGTTTTCTTAATTTTTTTTCCGATACCCTAATTTATACAGAATGGATACTGCAGTGAATCGTGATCTTTTTCTTGAAAAGTTAAATGCATTAATTGCGGGTAAACGAGAAGACAATTGTTTTTATTTTTCTCAAGAAAAGTACTCTAAAATACTTTCTGAAGTGGTTTCTGCTAAAACTAAGTGCAACACACCGTTGGATTACAGACGATTAAAACGTTTTGACGTTTTAAAAATTAATGATGAAGAGAAGTTAATTGTACCATTAAAACCAGGAGAAACGAATATACAGTATTATGTTACCAATGAGGAATTGTTCAGTATACTATATGAAACTCACACCAGAATAGGCCACTGAGGAAGAACACGTATTCTTAAAGAGTTGCAAAATAAATACAAAAATATTACATATGAAGTTGTAATGTTGTATTTAAATTTATGCAAACAGTGTCAAATGAAACACAGTGCACCTAGGAAAGGTATTGTTGTGAAACCAATGATCAGTTCTGAGTTAAACTCAAGATGTGAAGTTGATCTGATAGATCTGCAGTCAAACAGAGATGGCGAATATAAGTTCATAATGGTGTATCAAGATCGTTTAACTAAGTTTGTCCAGCTACGACCTTTGAAAACTAAGAGGGCGGAAGAAGTAGCGTATCACGTTCTTCCAATATTTTTAACATTTTGTGCTCCAGCAATATTGCAATCAGATAATGGTAGAGAATTCAGTAATCAAGTCATATCCGAAATATGCGCTATGTGGAAAGATGTTAAGATAGTTCATGGAAAGCCTCAGCATAGTCAAACACAAGGCTCAGTTGAAAGGGCCAATCAGGATATAGAGAATATGCTAACTGCATGGATGAACGATAACAATACAAATAAATGGTCAGAAGGTTTACCCTTTGTCCAATTTGCCAAGAACACTACATACTACGAAGGAATACGCCAAAGTCCTTATGAAGCCATGTTTGGCATTAAAGCGAAAAGAGGCATAGCATCGTCTGTTTTGCCTAGCGAACAAATCGCAAATATCGAAACCGAAGAACAACTTGAAGAAATTGCCAATACTTTTGAAACCGAAGAACAGCTTGAAGAAACTGGTAATACTTCTGAAAAAAATGTGAGTGGTGGTCATACCGAAAACCATATTCCAAAGAAAAATATTGAAGAGGACTTGCAATCTACCACGTCTTCACATCAAGTTCTGACTGAAAAACACGAGTTAATTTCTATAAAAAGAGCGGCCGCGAAAGATAATCTTCTACTGCAAGCAACAAAAATGCTACGAACCTCACAAAAACAATTTCCTCCTGCTCAAATTGGTGATACTGTACGAATACAAGTCCCTGATGTCGACCGTGGTCGTACAGATAACCGAAATGTGTTAGCGGTTGTTGTTGGAATAGAAGACTCCGAATTCTATAAACTTGCAAATGAAAATGGTACCCTCAAGCAGCTTTACACACGTAATCAGTTCGTAATTTGTAAAGAAAAGTTACTTTCCATTGATGAGATTCATTTTCAAGAAATTTCGCTGAGAGAAGCAGCTGCAGCTAATTCGAGAAGCGGTGGGCAAGGCTATAAACGCTGTCATTGCAAAAAAGAAGTGTTCCACAAATAAATGCAGTTGTAAAAGCAAGGGCCGCTTGTGCAATTCAAAGTGTCATAATAGTTTCAGTTGTTGCAATAAATAAGATTTGAATCACATAATTTAGTAAGATTTTTATTACTATTATTTTATTTTCTCATTTAGAACGTACTGTATAATTAAGAAAGTTTTTAACTTCTATTATTTTCCTTTCTCATTTTGAATGTACTGTATAATTAAGTAAGTTTTTAACTTCTATTATTTTCCTTTCTCATTTTGAATGTACTGTGTGTTTTCAGTTCTTAGCCATTCCTCTCAGAAAGAGAGGCGAAAAATTTATCGCGACTGAATTACGGAGAAGAAAATATACATCTCGGACCTGTTCAACATTCACCATTAGTGCATGGTGAATGTCGACATTTACTGCTGTAAGTCAGAAATAAGGGTATTTAGCAAATATTTCGGACATACACCAAGCAACTATGTGTTTGTTGACATTCACCGGTGAAAGTCGACATTCTCCAGATTTTGGTGTTTCACCGTAACACATATATATATATATTTGTTGCAGGGACAGAACGAAAAATTGTTTATCATTATGGCTTATGGCCTTAAATTATTCAATGCTAAATAGCATCTAAATGTCTCGTTCGATTGATCTGAAAGACTCTATACATTTTGTAGGTTATCGTCGCACAAACGGAATAGATTTTGGTGAATCTAGTAGCACTTAAAGATTTTTACAGTGAAATAACAAAAAAATCTTGATCATTATGATCTACTGTCTCATATTATTTGAAGTTAACAGAGTAGTATTAAACAACTTATATGGAAAAAAAGCTTAAACACACCATTATAATTTTCACATTTGTTTATTTTACAATTTGTCTTACTTTCATTTATTTATGAAGCCATTTGTTATTCATTAAAGGGTTTTTGTCTCAAAATCTTTGAACAAATATGTTCAAAACAAAAACACGTAAATTTCATTTGGTTTGAAGTCTTCTCGTTGATGATTTTAAAATAATTTACGTTTGTTTAATTTATTTTATTATATTGAAAATTTAGACGATTACAGTAATTAAAAAAGAAAAGAAAAAGAAAGAAAGAAAAAAGGTTGAGTAGGTTGATTTTTTTTTTTTTTTTTTTTTTTTTTGCTTGCATTCAGTTTTATCGCTTCTGTTTAAGCAGGTGAGAACTGGACAAAACTTGAGCATCATACTTAAAAATATTGCAAAACTAAACAGATATACAATAACATTTAAATACTTTGCGATAAATTTCCCATTGGCTAATATTAGCATTCGAAAGCTAAATCCCATGAGAGGTGTGGCTTTTGTCGATAGTGCTACTCCTGAAAAATGTTCAGTTTCAGATTCTAGGGATAGTCTACAAAAAAGACTCAAATGGGTTGAACTAATCAAGTCCCTTGTCGAAGTTATTTTTTGGTACCATTCTAAACATTGAACGAACTCATCACCATTGTCTTGTTTTTACCAATAAGTTGCGAAATTTCCATTAACACGGAATTTTGGCAGGAGAGATTGCGCAGTATTTTATTAAATAATTATAAAGAAAATCGTGGTGTTTGTACCGTTAGTCTAGGTTAGAAGTTTATGAGAAATTGTTTAATTTATAAATATTTTGTATTCTTATCACTCTGTATAAATTTCTAAGAAAGGTTATGAAAATTCAAGCATTTATTTTTGCAAACGTGACAAAATAATCACGTTTTATCATAGGCTCTTGAAGCAATCAAAATGCACATTCAAGTACTTCACTATTGATGTTCTGCAACTACCTGGAATTGCAATTCGCCCACTCTACTCTTTCCCGCCGATCCCCTATGTGCGCAATCTCTCCTAGCTTTACTTTATTATTATTATTACTTTTATTTAAATTACCTATTTATTTGAAAAGTTATTCATTTTACTAAAATGATTCGGTTATTAATCAATATAATTATAATTAACTATTATTAATCTGTTCATTTATTATTCCGTAGCAGTATCTTTATTTCACAGTCATTACAGACTTTTTTTCAGTGAAATTCTTTTCTGCGTGTCTCTGCATATCTTTCCAAATTCGTTTTTACTCTAATCTAAAGATATTAAATGTGTATTTTACTTAGTTTTAGATTCGATGTTTTTTATCAGCATTATTTAAGGTTTTACATTCGAAAACTCTTAAGTAAGCACAGTTTTTTTTTTTTTTTTTGTAAATTAATTGGAAATTTTCTAAGACATAATGTTCATTTCCGAAAACGGTCACTAGTAGAAAACCTTTTCCTTTTCTTTCCTTTTTTTTTTCCTTAATAGAAAGATGGTGATTTAAAACTATTACACATTAAATAAAATGCTGATGATTTAAATATTAATAAAGAAGGAAAAATATAACTATAAAGATATTTAGTATCTCTAATTGTAATTTACATTAATTGGGGGATATATTATGACCAATCGAGATTATATCCAGATTTTTTTTTTTTTTTTCGTTCTCCTCTGTTATAATTCAAACTGACATTTCCATTGAATTAAACATCATATTTTTTGAATTTTCTGCTTAATTAGATATCATATTTGAAAATATAAGTCAGAAAAATTTCTAAAAAATATTATAAGTTTAGTTATATAAGCAATTTAATTATTAATCTGTTCACTTACACAGACTCTCAACCCCAAAACCATATAAGATGTTTTAATTGCTTCCTGTAGACTTTTGCTCACTGAAACAGTAAAACACTCATAGTCGTACCGAAACTTTTGCAGTAAGCAAATTTTTGTGTATACCGCGAGTTCAGTAAATGAGTGACCGTTTTTGAACGTAAGTAATTAAAACACGGTTTCAGATAAAAATGCAACACTTGCTGCATTGTAATCAGAAAGCAGAAACTTTTAAATAATTTTGGCCACTGCTGGCAAAAGTTCTAAGTAACTGTTTTTTTTTTAATGCACTTTTCACTTTACACACTAACTCTTTTTTAATTTTTTTAATTGCAAACACAGATTTATCATAAGAAAAAAAAAAGATTAGTTGAAAACTAGATATTTTTTCATTGTTACTAGACGCAGGGTGTCGGCAGTAGAAAAATTTTCCCTGATTGTTCCACCAGTATATTTATATAATAATATTTTATTTAATTAGAAATGCCAAATTACTACTAAAAATTCCGAAACAAAAATACTGGTTGAAGGATCAGGAAAAAAATCTCGAGTGTCGACAACCTGTAGAGGAAATGACTTTTAACGCCACTTGGCAACGAAATTTTAATTTCGTAAAAATTTTTAAATATTAATTCTTTTTATAAAAAGAATACCGCAAGCAGAGCGCATTTTTATATAAAATAGTGTTTTTTATTATTCATGTTCAAAATATGTCAGTCATTTACTGGACACACGATTTATATACATTTACACACGCACATACATATATGTATATATCTGTAGTGATAAGTATAAAGGATTCAAGTCCATATTCTTGATTTTTCAGGAGACGAAAAATAAAGTTTAACTAGCTAAAAACAAATCAGAAGAATGGATTAGGGAAAAGGTATTTCATTGATTTTTACCCTTTATACCATTCAGTGGTTGTCAACCTTCATTTAATAACGGGAAAAATTGAATTAAATATTATATACCATACATGAATGGTAAATTTCTAAATTGGTCCTTTTTTTACCAATGGATTTTCTCAAAGACTAAATGACATAGAATTAAATCCTTTATACCAATCGATAGAGAATTCTTTTCTGAGTCTGACTATGTACTTAACTCAAAATCGACATTTTTGGACTTAAATCCTTTATACTTATCAGTACAGATATATGTATGGATAATATACATACAAATGTATATATATATACCGTGTGTCCCATAAGTCTATGGAACGCTGTTTGCGAAAAAATTATTCTTTTTAAGAGTTTTTTTTTTTTTTTTTTTTTTTTTGTGCGAAAGAAAAAAGATAGTTATATTTTTCGTCAATAGAGGACGCTGCATGGAAGTGTAACGAGAAATATGCAAATCAAAAGTCTAAAAATTGCACGGTTTTATGATTAATACATCTTATTTCTTAATTTGCTTTCTATTTGCGCGTATATGATGTTTTAATTGCGATGTTCACTTGGTTGTAAAGCGTTATTAAAGGCATTATTAAAGATGTAAACATCCGCCGACTGACGCTGAAGTTAGCTGCGTTTCAACTCGTTTTCAAACTGTAATTTGTTATAGCTGTAAACATATGCATGCAAATATATTTTGTTTTTCATGGAAATGTGTGATTTGCTCACTTACAGTGTACCTTGTATTGACGATAATTTTTACTATTATTTTTTTCTTTGCCTCCTCTCAGCCCCCCCCCCAAAAAAAAAGAACTCTCCCCTTATTAAAATAACTTCTTCTCAAGTCGCATTCAATTCTATCAATTCCTTCAATTTTTATAAATTTTTAAAATGTCTATAGACTTATGGGACAAACGCTATACATATATATATATATGCATGTATGTATGTATACATTATAACAAATCAAAAAACTTACAAGGAGACGGCAAGGGTGTGGGGTCCTCAAATCGAACGGAGGTTCCGCGTGTAGTTAGCACTCAGTGAGTGTATTCTTATACTCAAACCCTAGAGCGCACTACTTAGCCATCGCCGAGGAAAAAATTCCTGAAGTTTGAAAAAAAAAAATTAATTTGTATTAAAATTTAATAAATCGTTATAAATAATTTCTTATTTAAACAATTAAAATTCAGTCTATCGTTCATCATCAGCTCTCTTCTCCAATTTTTTCAAAAATGATCAAATATGCCTGGTATGCGTCAAAATTATCTGAACATCGAGAAATATTTATGAATGTGAACGAAGTTTGCTTTTTAGACGAAATTCTCAAAACACCGTGCTCCTGTAAAAAAGCTGCATTTATTTGTTGTGCAAGTTGTCGACAAAATTTGTGTTTTTCTTGTTTTTATGATAAATATCATCCAGGTTTGTGTATTCGTAAAGATGAATGATTGAAAGAATTGCTAATGCTATAAACGTATAATCATAAATATTCATTGTATTTAATAATATGTTATTTTATAAAAAATAAATGGTAATGTTTAAAAAAACTGTGGCTTTTGTATTTATTCTATCTACAGTTCTAAGTTCTAATCGTTAAAAAGTTAGAAATCATTAAATTTGCGATTTGACAATGTATAAAAGTTGAAAAGAAATTGTTTATAACGATTCATTAAATTTTAATACAAATTATTATTATTTTTTTTTTTTTCAAACTTCAGGAATTTTTTTCTCGGCGATGGCTAGGTAGTGCGCTCTAGGGTTTAAGTATATGAATACAGTCACTGAGTTCTAATTACACGCAGAACCTCCGTTCGATTTCAGGACCCCACACCCTTTCCGTCCCCTTGTTAGTTCGATTGAAGCATTAACACAATTTTTTTACAATTTACCTACCGAGGAAAATTTAGAATTTTTTTTTTTTTTTCTTTACAGTCCAATTTTTATGTGTTATGCTCTAGTTTTTTTATGATCATTTTTAGAAGCTACCTTTCAACATCCACCAAGCAATTCTTCGTGCTTTACAAAATCATTTGTTTACTGCAATCACGGAAGAATTATTTCACCTAGTTTTGGTTCACGCGCGATGTCTGCAACTGATATCCAAGGGTTTGTTTTACTCTTTCTGATTAGAAGTGCATCTTCTTTAGCTGTAGTTTTTATCTGTGTCTGCATTTTCTTGCCCATTTCAGATCAAGGTTCCACGCTTTTTGCTGCTCACGCTCTTTGATGATGCAAGAGACAATGGTTTGAGAAATTCGCCTATGAGTTTCGCTTACGTACTTATTTAATATAATTACCTTCATTCGATGTTGAATAGAAAAATCCACTGCGATACTGCCACGTATCTGAATGTAGAAATTAATCAGAAATTTTTGACATGATGATTGATGACATTCAGTGTGCTACATTCGTGAGAAAATGTACAGTCGGGGAAAAAAAAAAAACGCAGCACTCGACGTAATTTCGTTGCTAATAGATGTAGAAAAATGTAATAGGTATCATTCGACTGGAAATTGTGAGTAGTTTCAGAAAATCAATTGAAATTTTGAATTGGGGGTCGTCTACATATTAAAACGCGCACCAACTTCGATTTTTTTCAATGGTAAGGCCCCATTTTTATTTTATATTTGAATTCCTGGGATCGTGACAACGCGAAAAAGTACATTGGTTGTATAATTTACTTATTTTTTCACAGAGTTATAAGCGTTCAAAGTTTAAAGGTGCTAATGTTAAATTCATATTTCAAACTTTTATTAATATCTTCACAAAAAATAACTTGATCGATATAATTTTTTTTTACGAGATACAGTGAAGAAACCCAAACATAATCCATCATTTCTTTTGATTCTGAAAAATATTTTTAATTTTGAAAAATATTAATAAATTCATATTCATAAAAATTATGAATTATGACCTATATTAATTTTTGCATAAAATGAATCCTAATGCTGAAAAATATGGGTGTGCAAATTTGCAGCTCATTCCAGTTATTAGTTTTCGAGATATAAATAAATCTTTCTTTTGGAGTGGTTTAGGGGACCGTCTCTTATGAAGTTTTGCTTGCGATAACGAATCAAATCTTAAAAAATAACAAAGAAAATTAAACAAAATATGTTTATTTTTTATTTACGGGTCAAATTATATAACAACAACGTCAAACGCAAAGACATGAAATTAAAATGATGATTTTTAGACATTAGCATCAAGAATTCCTGTTTTCTAAGGAAGACAAGCCCCGCCTTCATCGTTCTTTAAAACAAAACAATACAGAAAATAAAAGTAAGTATGACATTGAGTATTGTGTTAAACCCCTTATTTTAAGTAGACAAAAATATGCAGAAGTGGTATTTACTTCCTCGATTACTGGTGATAAATTTTGAATCTTTTAAACGAACACTGGAAGACAAAAAGTAACGAAATAGGCGGGGATTATTTTTTTAAATAGAAAAATAGGTTAAATGTAAAAATTGTCTTAAAAAAAAAACGAATGGAATTGGAATGCAAGACAGACTTGTAAAATTGTTTCTTATCTACTTTCATAGTTAAAAGCTTAATAATTTCTTCATATATTGCTTTATTTTTATTTATTTATTTATTTTGTAGGGTGGGGGGGGGGTTATTATTTTAAGGATAATTTAGTCTTTAAAATTGTATTAATTTATTTTAACTTTATATATTTTTAAATATATACTTTTACTTTTATAAATTTATTTTAACACTTTTTGCGACCGCAGGACTTTGTCCTCCTCACAGTAAGATACGCCTACGGCGTTATTCTCTCAAAATAGAATATTTCAGAACAAATTTTCTGTATTCACAATTATATTACAAATGAATATACATTATAATCCTATTCTTTCTAATCAATATTTCTATCCATAGTATATTTTATTGCAAAAATATGAACACTGGGTACACACTTAAGAAATAAGTAACACACAAATTACGAAAGAAACGCCCACTGAGAGAGTTGCAGATTTTCAAATGACGTGAATCTACGTCAGTAGTCGCGAAAGGGTTAATTAAGAAATTATATTTTCATAGAAATTATAAAACGAATCGTACAGTTCCAAAGAGTTCAACTGACCCAAAACTGGTAAGTGTGATTAAAATTGTTTAATATTTACTTCATGAAACCTTACAATAATTTGTTAGAAAAGATTTAGTTTATGCCTTGTTGTATATATATATATATATATATATTATTTGATTTCGTATATTATGTAACACCTACAAAAAAAAAAAAAAAAAAAAAAAAAAGCTTTATTGGTGATCAGTACAGCCATAATAGACACTTTTATTTGAAAAAGTGTCTATTATGCACAATCAATATTGCAATTTTTTCAAAGAGTACAGTCTGGACAAATCGCCAGTGTAATGTATTAAATAGATCTAAAATTATCTAAAAAAGTACTGAAGCATATAGAAATCTAAGAAACTGAACTGAAGATTAAAGAACCGGGAAGAATTCAACTTTATTTAATAATTTCTATAATTCTTTTTTTCCTGAAAGATTTCCGGTGTAAAACATTAAAATTTTGTCTATTTCTTAAAGGATCTTAATTTTATTTTTCTACATTTAAAGATAACCCCCTAACACATTTTTGATTATAACTCTAAAAATACTCAAGATAAAGTATACAAACAGTATACTTTTCCGCACTGCCAGACTCTCAGAAATTCGAATATGAAGTCAAAATTGGGTGTTGCCATAGAAAAAATTAAAGTTGGCGCTCATTTTAATATGTAGATGACCCCTAATTCAAAATTCGACAGCATTTTCAAAAAGTGCATTTAATTTCCTGTTGAATGGTGTCTATTAAATTTTTTTGCGTCAATTAATAATGAAATTACAGCGAGTGCTGCGATTTTTTTTTCCCCGACTGTACATAAAGTTGGAACATTCAAAAACAACCTTTGATTCAATTAATACGCTTGTTGTTGCATATTTAATATAAAATAAGCAAAAAAAGTTCCTATTCTTTCAAAAAAAAAAAAAAAAAGCGCAAAACATATAGTTGTCGTTTAAATTAAGTGTATATGCATATATTTGTCATAAATATGAATAAAAAGAGACGAAGTTTAAACATTTATTATTATTAATATTATTCTTTCTTTCTTTTTAATACACAAATTAAAAATATTTACTCAGATCTTCTTTATGAAACATTAAAAACAACGTCCTTGCTATAATTTCGAACGTTTTTATTTACTTCCTTATTATTTTTTGATATATTATTAAATATTTAGTGAAGATTTTGATGCACATTTTCACAATAAATAAATAATTTAATTAATTAAATTTTGCAACAAAATATTTGACATTTAAGATTCTCAAGTATAAGATTTTTTGTTTGAGAGATAAACCTCACTTCGATGAATGTCATTCATTTTGATTCTTTTTTATCCAAAAATCACAATAAAACTCTCCACATAAATTCTTTCCCCTTCAAAATTTATCATGTCTTTTTGAATCGGGAAATTACATTGATAACATTTTCTTCCTAGGGAAAATATTGATGTTTATAATACTGTATAATATTTTATAGGTGAACCTACTTAATCCTTTTTTTAAATATTAAGTATTTGTGCAGTTTCTTCTAAGTAATTGCAGCACATTTTTTCTCTAGGAAACCTAAAATTATTCCCGTGATATTACTAACATTGATAATGCCTTTGAAATTGTTATAAATTCGCGCCTTATCACTAAATGCCACTCTAACCAAAATCTTCTATAAGCACCTTGAATGAATGATGTAAGAGAAGATGACATGTCCGGAAAACATTAAGCCAAAATTGTAACCACAGACGTCATTCACATATATATAAGAAATTCTGCATTATTAACCCCTTAACTGCCCCGGGCGTATATATATGTTTTTCTGAAGTACGTTATTTTGAATTGTACTGCGACTAGTGAAATTACTGATACCACTTGATAATGCAGTAACATAACCTTAAAAGTTATTTTGACAATGTTTTTGAAATACTTACTCATTTCAGAGTTGAAAAAGAACATTGGCACTTTGAATAGACAACAGTTAACTTCATTTGTCTTGCATGCTGATTGGCCGCATGCCAAATCGTCTTACTCCATTCCACCAAGATCAACACCTAGCAACTTTAGTATACTTTCGCATCACATTAGGGCAATAGCTGTAGACGCTTTTAACTTAATTAGCATACACACAGTATGAAGTAAATGTACTGATTATTGTAATAAAGTACAAATAATAAATATTTCTTTATATTAATTTTAAAATTGAGCTTTGCATCTCAGGTGATATATCACGTAGTGGGTAACTATGAGGTGATCTAGCAATTATTCTCCTGTTGGGATGTTAAACATCCCGTAGAGTTGGCTTTGCCAATCTACAGATTATACAGGTAGGCAAGGGCCGTCTAAAGGTTTCCACGTTGCAAGCAGAGGTTACACTAGCAGTGCATCGGGCTAGTAACGTGGGAAAGTAACGCAATCCGCGTGGTGGATCTAAGTCTAAATGACCCTTTACTATCCAATTCCCTTTTAGACATTCAATTCTCTTTCTTATGGCTGAGATTGTCTTTGACATTCAAAATTAAGTTATGCAGCTTAGGTGATTTGCCAAGTAGTGGGTCACTATACTGTGACCTCGCGATTATTCGTTCTTGTGAACGATAAAAGACCTGTAGATTTGACCTTGCAAGATAAGTAGGTGTCGTCCAATAATTTACATGTTTCATGCGAACATTATATTTTCCTTTGGTTTCATTTTCCTCGCTTCAGCCTGTATAAAAAATCTTATTTGAGTAAGTAATTAAAGTACAAATGTTATAGAAAACAGATTTTTATAACTTGCAGTAAATTGAACTTTAAAAACGATGCAAGAATGCATAAAGCTTAAAAAAAAAAAAAAAAAAAAAAAAAAAAAAATCCCATGAGTAACACAAAAAAGAACTATGGAATATAGCCGACTCAGATAAGCATACGTTGCGAAGTTTAGAAGTGGGGGAAAAAAGAAAAGACTTAAAACCAAGTAATTAACAATGGTTAAAATATATATATATATATAATTGTTGCGTACTTGGGGGTTCGTGAGTTGTCCGAGAATGAAAGGCCAAACGTACAAAAATTCAATAATTTATTCACAGAAAGTTCCAGAAAAATGCAGGTCTATAAACCAAGTATCAGCTTCAATTCAACCAGTAAACACAGCTTAAACAACAGCTGTCAATAGCAAATACACAGTATAAACTGTATTACTAGCAGCAATAACACTTAAAGCAAGTCTCTTTCAAAGAGGCTCAACACAATACAAGCATTAGCGAAGCTGGCTGAGATCTGAATTGAACTAACTCTGACTCTGACTGGCCTTGGCGGGAAAGCGCTCTTATATACCCCTGTAGAAAAGCGTGGAACGTTCCAGAAATCTCCATATCTCACCAACCAATGGGATTAGAGCTTCCATATTTGGTATATCCCTAATAAGGATTTTCTCGCCAAGGTCGCCAAAAAAATCGCCAATGTGGGGAAAAGTCGCCAAATTTGGCGCCAAATCCATTACCTGCCTTATTGGGGCTTTTTAATGCGTTTTTAAGGGAAAATAACCCAGCAAAACTTATACTGGCGGGCTCGTTATGGCCTACTGCTGGCATCCTGCACTTGCCATCAGTTGCCGGTTGCCCCATATAACTCCGGCAGCGGGCCTTTTATGGCTGCCAGCAGTGATGGAAGCCTAAAGCAAAATGGTCGGTGGCCCAGAGGTGGCACAAACACAGATGGCCTTATGCAGGCTATCACCACACGGCCAACCTCATGTTTTTCATGTTGTGGCCACAAATTATTATGCCATAACCAATTTGTATGCATAGAGAGCGCTGTGATTCTTTTTCTGTTCATTTGAAATTCCCTCGCTTTCCGCCATTTCATACGAAGTTGTTGTTCGTTAATGTAGTCTGCGGGTGCGTCTTCGAGGTTGAAAATCTTGTAAAAAGAATATATGAGTAAGTAATTCCATTATTAATTTGTTTTTGTATTATTTTTTAAATACTATTTTTTTTAAATGTTTCACTCTAAAGCCATTGTTATAACAAAAGGATTTCTAGAAATATATAACAATTATCCAGTTGATCCGTTTTAGTAAATTATGATAGTCACTAACCTTCTAGTATTTTATCATTGTTATTATTATTTTAATTGATTTAATAAAATAAAAATTATGGATTTTATTTTATATACTTATATTATATGGACGGGAGAAAGTTATTAGAACAATTATAACTATTTATAGTTTATGTTTTATTTATTTTTTCTTCCTTCAGTGTAGTTAAGAAGAAAGCATTAGATTCGGGAAAATTTTCGACATCCGGTTTTCGATAGATTTTGCACGTTTTGGGTTGTTCTCATGAACATAATTTGAAAAATTGTCTGTCTGTCTCTTTGTGTGCGCTCAAAAATTTATGAAAGTGATAGTAGCCTAAAAAGTTTACTTCTTCCGCTTTTTTTTCCCTTTAATGTACAAACATTGCTTCCTTCACCCCTGAGGGAGAAGTATATCAGATAGAGTAAATTTCCAATATGAGGGCTTGGGGACAAAATCTCTCGGGACAAAATATCGTAGACGTAAATGAATACAAAGTAAAAAGAGTTGGTAATTATTAGTAATGATGTATAAAATTTCATGACAACACATACCTTAGTCAGAGCACTGACATTCTGACAAACCTACAATAATTTTTTTTATAAATTTTACTTAAAGAAGTTTAAAAACTATATTTATTTATTTTTTGTCAGAATTAGTCATAATGAATTCAATCGTGCTTATTAATTTTAAAACTTTTAATTCAAGTTTGTGAACAGTGTTCAGCTTTAATGTCAGCAATGATGTACACGATTTTTAAAATGTATTTTGAATAGTGAAAAGCAAAAGATAGAATAACTTAAAAATAAACATAGATAAAATAATGAAATTCAACTCTATGATTTATTTAATTATTTATTTATTTTAATTAATTAATTAATATTTATAAGGCCCTGTGGCCCCCTCCAGAGATCACACGTGACACAAAATCAAATTTTCAAATAGATCCTACTATTTTTTTGACGGGAGATTTTGTCCGGCGAGATTTTGTCCCGCGATATTATGTCCGGATCCCAATATGAGTATTTTTGAAAAAAAATTCGTTAATATCTTTAAACGAACGTTATATTATACATCTGTGATATTTTAAAGCAAATTTATTGATTTTATTATTTTTAACAAAAACTAGTATGTTGTGGCACCACAAAACATGCTTTTATATTTTTTATTATGTAAATTTGCGTAGTGCAAATAATTTGTTAAAATCATTTTCCTGAATGCATGGAAACGATTTTCATTTTAGAACAGTGTTTGACAATAATAATAATAATAATAATAATAATAATAATAAATGAATTTTGTGCCAACTTCTGAAAAAATGACTTTTTCTTCTTCTTCTTCTTCTTCTTCTTTTTTTTTTTTTTTTTTTTTTTTTTTTTAATAATTTATAACTTTGTTTTAATTTACCACAAATTTAATTCAGTCATTTACTTGAAAGTTATTGATGAGTTTCTTTTGAAAAATATCACCACTGAAAATTTGAAGGGCGAGCGATTCCTCAACTTATACAAAAAAAGTTTCGTGGTTAGTTGTTAACAAGTGAAATTGTTTTTCTTGAATTTTTGCATGCGTGAGAAATCCTACACACTAAATCAGAACAGAAAGCCATCTGTACTTCTTTCATAAAACAACATCAAAATGTAACTGATAATTGCTGCGTCAGCGTTGGTTGGGCTACTGGGCAGAGAGGAGATTTATTTATTCAGATAACGAGGAACTGTGTTCAGAAAATAAAATAAAAAAAGAAGAAAAATTAGTTAATTCATCAATTATTTTTAAATGAAAATTATTATAAGTATACAACTAAAAGTTTGTAGGTGTAATATATGTCACTATCGCATGAAATGTATAAAGATTCATGGAGTCCTTCTATTTTTTACGGGCCTATAAATAAGTATATTTATTTATTAACAGCTTATAGATTCAAACTATTTGAAGTACGCTATTAAACAAATTCTTTAATAACATATTGATTTATATCTGAAATTATGCTAGGATTTGTGTCAACTAATTATCAATATTATTATTCATTTCCATAATCCGAATACCGTAGATAATGAAAGCATTGTATTCGGTCAAAAATTTTGATATCGAGTTTTCACCTGATTTACATATTTTAAGGTCTCGTGAGACAGAAAAGTGTTTTTTGGCAATTGGTCTGTGTGTTTGTGTATCTGTATTGTATATATGTGTATATGTTTCTGGAAATTTTCTGATTATCATATCTACAAAACTAATAAAGAACGACGAACGTCTGATTAAGACAGGTATAGTGTACAGATGATTTTTCCAACTTTTGTTGAAAACTGGAAATCTCAAAAACTGGCGATTTTCTTCAAATTTATATAAACTTTGTTTTGGATGCCTTTTTGTACTTGTTAGTTCAGGGAAATTGATAAACGACCTATAAAAATACACAAATTTTTTAAGTCTCACAAGTGCTTTCTCTTAAAAACAGCTTTATGGATTTTCTTCAAAATCGCTATATTAATTCCTTTTTAGATATCATTTCGTATGCAATTGTTAGTTTATGGTGAACAGATCAGTTTACTAAGTTTTGGTGAAAATTATCAGTGGGACAGTGAGCCGATATCTCAAAAACGACTTTAACTTTCTTCAAATTTGCTACATAAACCCCTTTTTACTCGCTCTTTAGCATGTAATACTTGCTTAATACAGGAAAATTGACAAAAGTCCTTATTAGGTGGAAGCAATTGCAAATCTAGGAAATGAGTGTTTCAAAAAACTGATCTAACGATTTTTTTTTTTTTTTTTTTTTTTTTTTTTGTTAATTCGCTATGTAAACTCTTTTTGTTATATCTTCATGACGCATGTACCAGTTTGCTTTAACAGGAAAATTATTAGATGTGTAAATTCATAAATAATTTTTATGTTTTCTGACCACTTTATTTAACAACAGCAACAACAATAATAATAATAAAATATAACAGGGGTAAAATATGTGTAGTAATAACTGATAAAATTCATGCAGATTACTATTATTATTATTTTAATGTGGGTCGGGTTGTCTGAACTTATTTTACTGTTGTCTGAACTATTCAAATTTTATTATCTAATAATTTTCTTGATAATCGCGAAACCCCACTATTGGAAAGAAATTTTGTAGCCTAAAATATTCTTATACATCCATTTATTCAACTTTTTATGTATTAAAAAATATATGAACATAGGAATTTTGATATTAACAAAATGACACAAAAAACGACACTTTTAAAAACTTGAATTTTTTGCATTTCAAACACACGTCTATCTCTAATCTTCGCTTTATGGTAAACGTAGTTTTTAACTCGGTTATCGACCTCAAGGTTTTGAAGACAAACTGTTTTTAAGCTACTACATTTCGTTGAAGACATTATGCTGAACTTGTAGTCAATTTATCTTTTCCTGATGATGGGTCAAGCTTAATTATTTTGAGTGGAAACGACTGGTGTGTTGTTTCATAATCTATAAAATTAACTTACTTTTTTCCTTCTTCAGCACTAATTTTCCTGTCATTTTACTAAATATTCTCTAAAACCCTTCTAGCATAATTTATTTTAATAAATTGAAAAAATAAATAAATAACTTATCTAAAACAAACAAGAGAGAGACAGATTTTAAAACATATACTTATTGCAGCAAAAAATGTAATGAAGAGCTGGTGTTGAAAAAAGTAAATAAAGAACTTTGTACATTTAATTTACAAAGTTGTAAAAAACATTAATAATAATAATTAATTAAAAAAAAAAAGTTTCAGGTCGAAATGATTCCACGACCATTCATTATTTGAATAAAATAGGCACGAGTGAAGTAGTTATAAATGGCGAAGTACTGCTCTTTCATACATTTTGAAATATGACTAACTATTATTAAAATAAACAAACCAAAATGAAATATTAAAAACTGGAAGTGATATTTAAACTTTTCAAAAACATAATTGCCCCATGGGATTGAAATAGTGCTAATGGCATATCTTAATACTATCTTCGGCGTGAAATTGCTGACAGAATTTTTGAGAAATGAATACATAAATATAGAATAATTATATTAATATTATTATATATTTTAATTATATTAATCATATTATAAATTTATAATATAATAAATTTATTCTAAATATAAATTTAATATAATAGAGCGAGGGATAGGAAAACTATTTTATGTAACTAAATTCTCTGATACATGGTACCAAAACTAAGATGTTTAATAGATGCTGAGTTATAGTAAAACTGTAGTTCTTGAATAATAGTAGCATCGCCTGACTACCGATAAACACACAAATTGAACCTGTCGGATAAGGCTCTATCAAAGGCAGTGGAGACCCGGGTCGAAAATTGCGCGAAAGACGAAGACGCTGCTAAAGCAGCGGAGAATCAAAACTTGGTTTTATGTGATTTCAGTGAACTTTGCTTTAGTTATTAATTTTAAAGCAATATAAAAAAAATATATATATTTATCTATTGATTTTCTTTCCTTTCTTTCTTTCTTTTTTTAATTCATTTAAGTGTAGGGACAAGAAAGCGAAGAAATCCTGATAGTAATAAATAGAAACATTTGTAAATAAACATAATCATTGCCCCCTCCTCCCCCCCCCCCCACCCCAATGAAAAAAAAAACGTATCAGTTCTTTCAGGTTGAAATAATAAAACATCCCTTCGTGAGTCTAAAAAAAGCGTGAATGCAACAAATTATTTTTGCTGCACTCATGCCCACATTGTTTCGCCTGATGAAGAGCCTTTGGGGTATTTCGACCAGAAACAATTGCTGATTTTTTTTTTTTTTTTTTTTTTTTTTTTTTGAGTTTATGGTGTTTAGTTTTTTACAATGCTCTTTTTATAACAATTTTGGTTTCAATATTTTATAATTTTCACATGTAAAGTTACATTTATTTATATCAAATAACTTAACAAAATTAAACATATTAAAATTTGAACACTTAAAAAAAAAAACATAATCTACTTCATTCCAAAAAATGTAATGGATCAACTGAATATTTCTTATATGCTGTACTAGAAATCCTGAATTTATAGCCATGGTGTATGAATCAAATACTTGTAAATAGTATTTAAAAATGAATATGTACAAAATCAAATTAAATATTGGATGCATAGAAAAAACTGGTTGCTACCTCATCAGAAAAAAGAGAAAAAAAAAGAAAAAAATAATGAAAGAAAAAGAAAAAAAGTACTAATAAAATTAAAGGTATCACCAATAAAATAATATACTAGGTATAACCAAATCACTGCTGGCCTATTAACGGCCTTCTTCACTTACCGTCTCCGGAAGTCCGAGTCAATGTTATTCTATGGGAAACTTTCTTTACAAATAACTTATTAATCAATACATATTTTAAATTCTGTTTTCACATTCAGAAAATTCCCAACTTTTAAATTGTTGGACCTTTTTTAAAGATGTATTTTTTTAATTCTTAATAATTTATTTTGAAATTGCAAAATGAAAAATTTCACATATTAAAAATTCGTATTTTGCAGCTTCAAAATGAAATATAAAAAATTAAAAAAATAATCTTTTTTAAAAAGTCCGTCAATTTAACAGTTGGGAATTTTCCGAATGTGAAAACAGAATTTAAAAATATGTATTAGTTAATAAGTTATTTGTAAAGAAAATTTCCCATAGAATAACGTTAGCTTCGGCTTGCTTCCGGTGACGGTGAGTGAAGCGGGCCCTTAATAGGAAAATATAAAGGACCAATGAAGACTGCCGGCAGTAATATAATTTTTTATGTTTGCCACAGCTGGCCCACTGTAGGCTGTCAGCAACAACATGGAAAAACTATATTTGCCACCATATGGCCCAACACTGGCCCTCTAACAATTTCCAACCTAATGTTCGTTACCAACAGTGGCCCATTACATATTTTCATCATACTGCTAGCTGCCAGCAACGACCCATTCACCGGCCCACTAACTTATTTTTAACTTACTGCTGGCTGCCAACAATGGATCGGTTGAATACGGCCAACTGATGGCCGGCGTAACATATTCCCTGCGGCAACGTTAACTTTTGCCACCGGCGGGCCAATTGCAGCTACTGCTGGCAACCAGCACTTGGCCTTATGCTGGCCGTCATTTGAGGTTTTGCTGGGAAGGCTATTTCAACGCTAAAACGGCTAGAAATGCACAAAATTAGCACTTTATCAACTTACTAAGCCCTTTTGAAAGAAGTTATAAAATCTTTTTGTAAAAAAATAGAACCGACTCCAAAAAGGAACTACTATTCAAACAACTAAAAATGAAAGAAAATTGGCAGAAAATGCAATTGTAAAATGCGCCTAAAAGTATAAAATAATTTTCTTCGCCAAAAAACCTATAACACTATAATTAATCATAACTTTTGAAGTCGGCGCAAAATTAAATAAAATTTAATTAGTTTTTAAAGGTTTGTCTTTAGATCGGTAGCAACAAATGCTGTTGTCTCGAGTGATCCATTTTCATGTTTCCTTTATTATTTTATCACTGTATACAATTGGTCCATTAGTATCATCTATATAGAACAGTGAACATTCTTCACAATGCGGTATTTATGTTTCTACGAAGTTAGAGTTTCCATTGCAAATTTGGCATAACTTTGATAAATATCATCCTTGATGGCTTTTGGATTTGGCGATCAAAACGTAAGACAAAAATATACTCGCAAGATGTATATTTTCATCATATATATTGTACGATGTGTTGTTTCAAAATTTTGATTACTCTCTTGATATGCCTTATGAAGATAATCATGATATCCCAAAGAAATTAAATATGTTTGCCAGATAATTTTGCAATTTTTCTTTCACCAAGGACATCAGATACCAGCATCTTCGCCAACTTTTGCTGCTTACGAAATCTTATTTGTTTTCTTGAATCAAATTAGTTTTCGGCTGCGTTTTGCAGGTAACAATGTGAGATGTGTATTTTGAATAGGATATGATTTTTGTATTGAATAAATGTATCAATTTTTATTTAATTTTGCGCCGACTTCAAAAGTTATGATTAATTATAGTGTTATAGGTTTTTTTGGCGAAGAAAATTATTTTATACTTTTAGGCGCATTTTACAATTGCATTTTCTGCCAATTTTCTTTCATTTTTAGTTGTTTGAATAGTAGTTCCTTTTTGGAGTCGGTTCTATTTTTTTACAAAAAGATTTTATTTTTTTCTTTTCAGTGAAAACTTACTTATATAGCAGAACATCAGAAGACGTTCGATGGAAGTTTCACTAATCGCAACTTCCAAGAAAAGTGACATTACTCAAAAAATGTTTTATGTCACTGAAAAATACATGAAATGCACACAATGTGAACAAAAAAGTTACTTCTCCATCTAGAAAGTTATCCACTCGAGAGACAGTTGTGCCAGTTTTATTCAAATCAAGTTATTTTTAAGTTGATTTTTCTCAAATGCTGCATTTTTAAGTTGTGTCACTTTTCTTGCCTTTATTGGATATGAGCAAAAAAAACTATCTATTGAACGAACATACGTTAAATTAAAAAGTCTTTAGAAATGTAAAGAACGGATACGCTGTATTCGTAACCGAAAATTTTGTTAGGCATATATATTGAACTTTACAGTGAATACGTGTCACCCGCTGCGCTGGTAATTGCGCAGCGTAAAGTTCAAAGAAAGAGCAAAATATGCATTGCAGCTGACGGACAGAAGTTTCAACATCGGTACTTCCATACTGCTTTTACCAGTGTAGCTGCATGCGTTCAGCAGTTAGAGTGAGAACAGACTTTTGTGAGTATCCTATAATTTGTTTATATCTTACAGAAATCATAATGAAACCTATTTCAGGCCAAGATCATTTACGACACCAAAAAAAAGTATTAGAATTAAATCATCTCTTACGAAGTTATAAACTAACAAATTTCAACAACAACAACAATGAGAAACATGGATTTTATTAAAACCTCTTTCTTTATGAAGTCGATTTAAAACGTTTATGCGTTAATCGATGTGACCGCTTACAATAACCATACTTTGAATTTTACATAGCATAAATGTCACCCGTTACACTAAAACGTATGCAATGTCGTTCAAGTGTGAACAAAATAGGAAATTATGAACAAACAAATGCACGTTTTAAGCGTTCTGTTTTTAGCATTAATGTCTAAACTATCTTTTCGTACTAAATCGATGTGGCTCTGCAATTTTACAATTCCCTTTTTCCCCTGTCTTGAACCGTTTCTGAGATAGTAACGCTAACTCTGCTGTTTTCCACCAGGTGGCGCTGTAGGCGGTTGAATCGCGTAGCACATGTCCACTTTAGTATGCCTACATACCACTTTTATTACTATAGCTGAAGCTGTTCAGCAATTAAAAGAGTCAGGACTGACTTTTTTGGGCACCCTGTATTTTGTTTTGATCGTAAAGATATAACAATGGGACCTATTTCAGACCTTTACAATAAAACAAAAAGTATCAAAATCGAATCATCCGTTCAGAAGTTATGAGCTAACAAACAAAAACAAAAAAACATACGCTTTGAATTGAGCACCTCCTCCTGTTTGAAGTCGATTAATTAGACCACCTGTTACGAAGTTATAAGCTTACAAACACCAACAACAACACACAGCTCGAATTAAGAACAGCCTCCTTTCTGAAGTTGGTTGAAAACGACTTTGCGCTAATCGATGTGACCGCTTACAGTAACAGTACTTTGAAACACAGAGTATACGTGTCATCCTCTACGCTGCAAAGTGTGCATAGTGTTGGAAATGAAGAACAAACAACTGCACGCTTTAAGCGTTCTATATTTAGCAATAATGTCTAAAAACTGTCTTTTCGTAGTAAATGGATGATGCTCTACAACTTCGTAATTAACTTTTCTCCCATCTTGAACCGTTTTTGAGATGGGAGCGCTAATTCCGCTGTTTTTCACCAGATGGCGCTTTATTTTCTTTAGATTGTAAAGATATTACAATGGGACCTACTTCAGACGAAGATCTTTACAACAAAAGTATCAAGTAACCGTATTTTGAACAATATAGCGTATGACTCACCAGCTACGTGTGCAATGTAACTCAAGTGTGCATAGTGTAAGAAATTGCGAACAAACAAATGCATGTTTTTAGCATCACGCTCTAAACTACCTTTTTGTACTAAATCGATGATGCTCTGTAATTTTATATTTCACTGTTTCCCCCTGTCTTGAACTGTTTCCGAGATAGGAACGCTAGCATGAATGTCTAAACTATCTTTTTCTACTAAATCGATGATACTCTTCAACTTTCTAATTCACTTTTTTCTCTAGAACCGTTTTCGAGATAGGAACACTAAATCCGCTATTTTTCACTAGGTGGCGCTGCAAGCGGTTTAACCTTGTACTGCTTGGCCACTTTGCTATACTTACATACCATTTTTATCCCTATAGCTGCAGCAGTATAGCAGTTATAAGAGTTGGGACTGATTTTTTTGGGCACCCTGTATTTTCTTTAGATCGTAAAGATATTACAATGGGACCTATTGCAGACCAAGACCTTTTCAACAAAACAAAAAGTATCAAAATCGGAGCATCCGTTCAAAAGTTATGAGCTAACAAACATAAAAAAAACATACGGTTTGAATTGAGAACCTTCCTTCTTTTTTGAAGTCGTTTAATAAAAAAATAAACACAATTATTTAGAATTTTGTAACACTGCCCCCCTCCCAAGGACTGCACGTCCCGGGCAGTGCAACCTTGGTCAAGAGGCGAAACAAACCAAATTTACACAATCTACAATACAAAAACTATATTGCATATAACGACAAAATACAAAAAAAAATGAAGTGAGAAATATTTACAAAATTCACAAATATGTACAAGTATTTCTATACAAATATTTACATTACGCATGCGCAAATTTTACCATTATTTACATTTTAACTTTTAATATTACCGTTAATTGTGGTACTTGGCTAGCCTGTTATAATGCACCACCTTCGGTTTTGATGAAGGTGTTTTAGTGATCCGCACCACTACATCATTCCGCCTTTTTAAGACTGTGTATGGTCCGTCCCAGTTGCACTGTAACTTGGGAGAGAGTCCTTTGCGTCGAACAGGATTCCACAACCAGACCTTCTCTCCTTCCTGGAACTCATCTTGCGTAGCCTTTAGATCGTACCTTGACTTCATTTTCTCCGTTGCAATGTGAATTCGCTCCCGAGCAAAGTTGTGTACGTCCTCAAATCGTGCCTGGAGATCTTGGATGTACTCCTCGGGTGATGAAGGCGCATCGGGTGGACAACCAAACAGGAGATCACAAGGGAGACGAAGTTCACGTCCAAAGAGCATCTGGGCTGGAGTATAGCCGGTGGTTTCATGGACAGCACTTCGATAAGCAAGCAGGAACAATGGCAACTTCAAGTCCCAATCTTGCTGGTTCCTTGATACTAGAAGAGAGAGGTTATTCAGGATGGTACGATTGCACCTCTCGACCATGCCGTCCGACTGGGGATGTAAAGGTGTTGTCCGGGTTTTGTCTATGCCGAGTAGTTGACACAGTCCTTTGAAAACATCAGAGGTAAAGTTCCTATCTTGGTCGGTATGAAGTTGTAGGGGCGTGCCGTATCTTGACACCCATTGCTGCACTAGGACCTCTGCGACTGTGCATGTCTCTTGATCGGGAATGGGATATGCCTCAGGCCACTTGGTGAAATAGTCCATCACGACGAGGATGTATTTATTTCCACTGGAGGTCCGTGGCAAAGGACCCAAGATGTCGAGTGCAATCCGTTCAAATGGTGCTCCCACGTTATATCGTTGCAGTCTTCCTCGACTTCGTTTCTGCGGGCCTTTACGTGCCGCACAAGCATCACAGGATTTACACCATTTCTCCACATCCTCCTTTGCCTTGCACCAGTAGAAGCGTTCCCGAACTCTCTGCAGAGTCTTCATTACCCCAAAATGGCCTCCGGTAGAGCTACTATACATTTGTTCTAAAACATCTGGAATTTTTGATCTTGGTAATACAATCTGCCATCTGAAACTTTTCCCATCATCAGATTCCCACTTTCTGGATAATACGCCGTTTCTGATATAAAGAGAGTCCCAAAGTGCCCAATAACTTTTCGTAATGGGACTAAATCTGAAAATGTCCTGCCAGGTAGATCTGTTGCTGGTCGTCTCCTTCAGCTGTAATATTGGCTTTACGTCAGGATCTTCCAACTGGGCCTGTCTAAGTTCTTCGTCACTCCAGGGATCGGGATCTTGTTCTGATGGTGTTGAGACAGTAACTTGGCAGGCAACTGGCTTTATTCTTTGGTGTTTATCCTCGGATTTAGAGCTGTATTTATGATTTTCAGATGGAGGCTTCCGCCAGAAGGCATCTGGATTTTCCCGAAGAGCTCCTTCTGTGTGGCATGCTTCAGAGACATTCTTGGTTGCTTCTCTAGGTGCTCTTACTGGACACCTTCGTTTGACATGCCCGTCTTTTCCACAGCCCCAGCATTTAGTTGTTGGAGTCTTCCCTTCTTTTTTACTCTCAAGAATGCGGTCTTCTATTAATTTCTGCAATCATTTTCTGAATCTCTTTAAGATCATCTTGAGAGCCGTTCACTTTGTCTGCTGTGCTGTTCTGGCGATGTTTACTGGAGGCTTGTTGGGCTGCCTCGAGCTTTAAGGCATACACCAAGGCTGACTCCATATCCTTCACGCCGGAGAGTCTGAGGGCTTTTTGAATATCTGGATCTCCGACAGCATCAGTGAAGTATTCTAGGGCCAGATCATTGCGTGTTTCAGGATGACAGTCTTAAAAAGCCAAATGTGAAAGCCTCTGGATGTTTGATGCCAGTTCTTGTAAGCTTTCCCCTGGTCGCTAATGGCGGGACCTTAGCTGGAGTCGACTATGTTCTTTGGACCATTTCGCCATAAAACGTAGCTCTAGTGCTCTGGTTAAAGCTTCGAAGTCATATCGCTGTTACTTCGAAAGGGTCTCCAGAATATCTGCGGCATCGCCCCGCAACGATCCTACCAGATGAGCCGTCTTTGCAACAGAGTCCCAGCCGTTAGCTTCAGCTACGATGGAAAACTGCGTCTTATATACATGCCAGGAGGAACTGCCGTCGTCGGTGGATAGCTTAATAAATTCCTGATTCTGGATTCTTCTCTCTTTCTTTTCAGTTTCCTGGGGCATGGATTCTAACTTTTCTTCCATTTTTCTCTCCAGATCTTCTTCTATTCTCCTCAATTTACCGTCTATCTCTGAAAACCTTTCTTTCAGTTCCTGATCAAAATTTTCTTTCACTTTCTCCTCGAAACTCCGTTCTATCCTTGTAACACTCTCTTCAACCTTCATAACATTTTCTTCTATCGTCATAGCTTTCTTTTCAAAATTCTCTTCTATTTTCAAAACTTTCTCTTCTATTCCATCTACTCTGCTTTCCATATCCGATAATTTACTTTCAATCACTCCCTTTACTGCCGAAAGTTCTCTCATCTTCTCCTCTTGATTGCATTCAACTTTTTCTTGGATTGACTTAATTTCTTCCTGAACTTCACCCATAGTGTCTTTCAGCTCTCTTTGCGATGTCTCCATACTTTCTTTCATCTCTCTTTGTCCTTCTTTCATTCTTTCGATCAATCCGATTTCCATCTTTTCCTGTCCTGTTTTCATTTCATTTATCTGGGTAGCTAAGCTTTCTAGAAGTTTCTTCATCTCTTGCTCCATAGCTCTAGTTATAACCATTCAAAGACAATCCCGCTTCTGACACCAGAAATGTTGCGTTCTTGGGGGTTCGTGAGTTGTCCGAGAATGAAAGGCCAAACGTACAAAAATTCAATAATTTATTCACAGAAAGTTCCAGAAAAATGCAGGTCTATAAACCAAGTATCAGCTTCAATTCAACCAGTAAACACAGCTTAAACAACAGCTGTCAGTAGCAAATGCACAGTACAAACTGTATAGCAATAACACTTAAAGCAAGTCTCTTTCAAAGAGGCTCAACACAATACAAGCATTAGCGAAGCTGGCTGAGATCTGAACTGAACTAACTCTGACTCTGACTGGCCTTGGCGGGAAAGCGCTCTTATATACCCCTGTAGAAAATCGTGGAACGTTCCAGAAATCTCCATATCTCATCAGCCAATGGGATTAGAGCTTCCATATTTGGTATATCCCTAATAAGTATTTTCTCGCCAAGGTCGCCAAAAAATCGCCAATGTGGAGAAAAGTCGCCAAATTTGGCGCCAAATTCATTACCTGCCTTATTGGGGCTTTTCAATGCGTTTTTAAGGGAAAATAAGGCTATTTTAACGCTAAAACGACTAGAAATGCACAAAATTAGCACTTTATCAACTTACTAAGCCTCTTTGAAAGAAGTTATACAAAAATAAACACAATTATTTACAATTTTGTAACAATATACATATATATATATATATATATATTTATTTATTTATATACTTTATACTAGCTTTAAAATTAGTAAGTCCAGTGTATTTTTTTTTTTTTTTTTTTTTTTATATGCGCGGTACTGATTGTTGCGAAAACGAGTTACATCCATTCTCAGAATTATGCACAGCAAGGTAGGGATGTCCAGTATTTACTTATTTATTTATTTATTTATTTATTTATTTATTTTCATATACGCGATACTGACTGCTGCGAAAACGAGTTACATCCGCTCTCAGATTCATGCACAGCAAGGTAGATGTGTAAAGTGATTTTTATTTTATTTTATTTTATTTTTTATTTTATTTATTTATTTATTTTTTTTTTTTTTTGGGGGGGGGGGGGTTGGAGGAGTGTTCATGTGCGCGTGATACTGATTGCTGCGGAAACGAGTTACATGCGTGCTCAGATTCATGCACAGCGGTTTAGAGGTGTCCAGTGAGGTTTTTTTTTTTTTTTTTTTTTTCTTTTTTTCATATGCGTGAAGCGTACATACGTACGTGATACAACACAAGTTTTGCACGTTTTCCCAATACATCTTTCGTTTTCTGTTTCATTACTTTCAGTGGAAGGATCTAAATTCATAACGGGGTTTCAGGTTGCAGGAGGCGTTTGCATGCCTGAGGGCAGTTGGTACTTGTTTAAAGTGGGGGAAAAATAAACGAGTGCTGTTGGTAGTCGCCCGTTTTTTATTGCAATTTGTAATTAGAAAAAAAAAAAGATTTTAAAGACACCAGCAACATTTTCTCCCAGTCCTAAGCCTGGATAAAGTGTGAAGGGTAGTTAACTTTTCAAAGTATAAGTACAAAAAAAACATAAACAAACATAAATTTTATTATTATTTGGGGTAGAATATACTTCCGGGCTGAAAATCGACGGCTTCAAATTGGCCTGTCGAATTTTTTTTCATGATTACATATAATCGATCATGCATTTGTATAGATATTCATCTCTACCAAAGCGTACTGTACCCTAGATTAAAATAGGCTATAAATTACGTCGAAAAAGTCAGTGAAACAGCTCAATACAGCGAAGCTCGATGGCTAAAATAATCTCGCTGAACATCGAATTCATTTCAATAGAAGTTTCTGAGCCATCTCCACATCTTTAATGTGACAGCTCATTAACTTGAACTTAAAGATCTCATATTTTGCAGTACAAAAAAGTATTTACAGTAGAATTATATAAAAAAAAATTTCGAACCAGTTTTCCGGTGTAAAATGTTTTTTAAAATAACCCGTTATTAAATTTGTTGTGATTTTTAATACTTCTCCTACAAATTCCATTTTATATTCTACACTCCTGTTCAAACGTTTAGCAAGATTTGCAAACAATCGATTTTTTCAATTTAAACTAGTATGTTGTGGCCACCACAAGACTTTCTTCTATATTTTCCTATACAAATTCACGCAGTAAGAATATTAAAAAAAAAAAAAAAAAAAAAAAAATACGATTTTTTTCAAAGTTTTTTTTTTCGTTAAAAGTAAAGAAAATCGATAACTTTGTTTTAAATTACCACATATTTATAGTTCAACCATTCGTTTTAAAGGTATTGACGAGACCTTTCGAAAGATACCGATCTTGAAAATTTACACCCCCCCGAGGGGGGGGGGGTGTATTCCCCCTAGGGGGGGGGGGAAGCGATGCCCCAATTTTTTTCCTAATTAACTACTACTATTATCAATAATTCATATTAATTTCACAATCACAGGTTAAGAATAACTCTCATTATGTACATTTACACGAAATTTTTTCCTATACCGCCATGTTAAAAATTTAGAAAATACGATCACAGCGCCACCTGTTGAGCGATTGATCCCCAAATCTAATCAGCCTCAGTTTATGTCAAGGGCCAACTAAATACCAAGTCTGGTTAAATTTCGTTTAAAAAAAAAAAAAAAAAGTTTTTTTTTTCGTTAAAAGTAAAAAAAATCGATAACTTTGTTTTAAACTAGCACAGATTTATAGTTCAACCATTCGTTTTAAAGGTATTGACGAGAGCTTTCGAAAGATACCCATCTTGAAAATTTACTCCCCTCGAGGGGGGACTTCCCCCCCAGGGGGGCTGGCGAGGCTCCTACGCATACAAAATTTTTTTCCCAGTTGACTATCTCTATTATAAATAATTCTTGTAAATTTCATAATGATTACTAAAAAATAATTCTCTTTATGCACATTTATACAAAATTTTGTCCTATATCACCATGTTAAAAATGTAGAAAAAGCGGTATGGCAACGCAACCTGTAAGATCATTTTTACCAAAAGTTGATAGGCACTAATTTATGTCAAGGTGCAACTACATACCAATTTGTATGAAATTCTGTGCAGTAGTTCAGGGATGGAACACGGGCGCAGAATTCATACCGGTATCAATGTAAGAAAATTTTCTACTCCTTAAATCAACGATATTATAGTTAGAGCAATTTCTTAAATAGATTCCGGTATGAATTCTGCGCCCGTGTTCCATCCCTGGTAGTTCTTGAGATACAGTTGCCACAAAATTTTGTCACACACACACACACACAGACAGACAGACAGACAGACAGACATTTTCTAAAAATGGTCAAATCGTGTTCTACAGCTCTCAAAAGGTGTAAATTCATCAAAAACCCGAGGTCGAAAATTTTTACGAATCCAATACTTTCTCTATATTACATATAGAAGAAAGTAAAAATTATCTCTCGATGAAAGGTTTTCAAACATTCGGTATTTAAACAACTGGATCTTCCTCATGTTTTTTAGTAAAGATTAGTTTAAGACAATGGCAACAAATTGAGCAAAATCAATAATGTTTGCGATCATCCTGTATCATTAAGTGAACGAAATGAACTGTAACTTTAAGATATGTTAATATAAACCTAGTTCCGTTTGTGGATGAAATTGTGTGACGATAGCATATTAAATAACGGAGCTATAAGCACTTATTTAACTAGTATGTTGTGGCAACCACAAGACTTTCTTCTATATTTTCCTATACAAATTCACTCAGTAAGAAAAAAAAAAAAAATCCAAGTTTTTTTTCGTTAAAAGTAAAAAAAATCGATAACTTTGTTTTAAATTATCACATATTTATAGTTCAACCATTCGTTTTAAAGGTATGACGAGACCTTTCGAAAGATACCCATCTTGAAAATTTACCCCCCCCCCGAGGGTACTTCTCCCCAGGGGGGGGGACGATGCCCCCACATGCACAAATTTTATTTCCTAATTAACTACTACTATTATCAATTATTCATATTAATTTTAGAATCACAGGTTAAGAATAATTCTCATTATGTACATTTATACGAAATTTTGTGCTATAATGCCATGTTAAAAATTTAGAAAAAATACGATCACAGCGCCTCCTGTTCTGCGATTGATCCCCAAATCTAATGAACACCAGTTTATGTCAGGGGCCAACTAAATACCAAGTTTGGTTAAATTTCGTTTAAAAAAAAATTAAATACCATTTTTTTTTAAAGTTTTTTTTCGTAAAAAGTAAAAAAAATTGATAACTTTGTTTTAAATTATCACAGCTTTATAGTTCAACCATTCGTTTTAAAGGTATTGACGAGACCTTTCGAAAGATACCCATCTTGAAAATTTACTCCCCTCGAGGGGGGACTTCCCCCCAGGGGGGTTGACGAGGCTCCTACACATACAAAAATTTTTTCCCAGTTGACTGTCTCTATCATAAATAATTCTTGTAAATTTCATAATGATTACTAAAAAATAATTTTATTTATGCACATTTATACAAAATTTTGTCCTATATCACCATGTTAAAAATTTAGAAAAAGCGGGATGGCAACGCAACCTGTAAGACAATTTTTACCAAAAGTTGATAGGCACTAATTTATGTCAAGGTGCAACTACATACCAATTTGTATGAAATTCTGTGCTGTGTAGTTCCTGAGATACCGTTGCCACAAAATTTTGTCACACACACACACACACACACACACAGACAGACAGACAGACAAACATTTTCTAAAAATTGTCAAATCGTGTTCTACAGCTCTCAAAACGTGTAAATCCATGAAAAACCCGAGGTCGAAAATTTTTACGAATCTAATATTTTCTTCTATTAAATATAGAAGAAAGCAAAAACTCAAAAAAAAAAAAAAAAAATCAACGTGTTTTATATTTATAATATTCAGAGTTTTTAACGAAAATTATTCTTACTTTCAGATAAGTTGGAAAAACCGTTTTAAAGCAATGTACTGCATCAGAATACAAATATCTTAAATATCTCATGAAATATGAGCATTTAAATGAAAAACGTTTTCACTTTAGCAAAACTTCTTTTTAGTGAAAAACTCCTTACCATCTCACACATCTTTGTAAACATACAAAAATATGTTACAGTTACAAGCTTATAAGGGGTTTTTCACAAAAATAATATACATTTGAAACGTGGTTGAAATAATATCACCTTCAAATTAATTACGCGGCTTGTGAAAAACCTCTTAAGAAATTTCAATTCTTGGAAAATATTTAAAATCTAGTTCGTTCTTTTTCGGATAATTCGCTTCACCTTTACGCTATTCAAATGCACTTTTGAGAAAAGTTGCCCTATATATCTAGCTTTCAACCTATGCGATGATTTTTTTTTTTTTATCTTTTGCACATGCGCAGTGAAAACGTTTTTATGAAAATGCTCATATTTCATTAGGTAACACTGGTCTACAGTGGATCGGTAACAACGGTCAAATTATTATATTTATTATTACTTGCAAATTTTGAATAAACACCATAAAATGCAATAAACTCGCAACAATTGTTTCGGGTCGAAAAAACACACGACCCTTCATCAGGCGTATAAAGTAAGCACGAGTGCTGGACTGCAGCGCTCGTGCTTACTTTATACGCCTGATGAAGGGTCGTGTGTTTTTTCGACCCGAAACAATTGTTGCGAGTGTATTGCATTTTATGGTGTTTATTCAAAGTTTGCAAGTAATAATTTTTACAAACGCCAGTTTTGTGGTGCTTTTTAATAAATATTATATTTATTATTAATTCCAATTTTTATTTAAATATATGCAAGTAAAAAAGTCCCACCACGTCACATTCTTCTGTTAGAGTATCAGAAAACGGCAATTTTCATGATTTTTTATCATTTTCACTGTATCACAGGTGGTAACCCTTCCTGCTGGCAACCCAGATTCCTGACAACTCATAGTCCCGGCAACCATGTTTATTCCATTTTTTTTGTTAAGATATCAGAAAATGGCAAATTTCACTTTTTTTTATGATACTTACAATACAGTCGACAGCAAAATTATCCAAGCACTAGCCAATAATTCCGATATCAAAAAAGTACATTTAATACTATTTTGTTAAATAAATCCTTGTCGAATCATGTTCTTAGACTGACTAAGAGCATGACTCGATAAGGATTTATTTAACAAAGCAGTATTAAGTGTATTTTTTTTTAGACAGGGATTATTGCTAGCGTTCGGATACTTTTGCTGCCGATTGTATCACACATGGTAACCTTTCGTGCTATCAACCCTGCCTCCTGGCAATCCTCTCTGCTGGCGATCCCTGTTTGGCAACCCTGTAATCGTACCTTATCTGTTTTTTTTTTTTTCTGGTATTCTAGTTAACAGATATTCTTTGTTAAATATGATTGTGCTGTTTTATAGTTAAAGTTTCATGTTCAAAATGGCAAGTTTTCAATGTAGAACTTGTAAAACCGTACCCGATAAGTTTTGCTGTATTTGTGAACTATTCATATTAAAATCCCAAGGTAGACATTTAACACAAGGCGTAAAATAGCCTATTTTTGTATTTTGGTTTTTAACTAACAAATAATAACAACTCAATCATTTAGTGTACTTTCCATGTTTTTATGTTCTACTTAGTCTACAATAGGTATATTATCTCCTTATTAACAGCATTAATAATATCGATAGTAAAATTGTATATTTTCTAAATACTTTTGTACATTGCTTCTAGTACTGATTAAATAATCATAACAAAAAAACTGTACGTGTTACAGACTTTTCACTATTATTTTTTTTTTAATTTTGCGCTAAAAAATTAGTTGAAAATAGTTAAATTCATTTCTGTTATACCCCCCCCCCCAAAAAAAAAAAAAAAAAAAAAAAAAAAAAAAAAAAATTGTCGACTAGTGTAATTTTTGCGACCGCATGTTTCTGTCTCTTTCACAGAAAGGGCTACCTGTGGGCGTTTTACTCCTCAGTTACAATATTTCAGAACAAAATTTTGCATATTTTTATTTACATTTCAAATGGATATACATTATAATTATACACTTTCTAATCAAAATATTTATATCCATAGTATATTGATAGTACAAACATGAATATTGGGTATATTTTTATGAAATAATTAACGTATAAATTGAGAAAGAAACGCCAACTGGTCGAGTTAGAGATTTTCAAATGACGTGAATCTACGTCAGCGATAGTGAAAATGTTAATATATTTGTATTTCAATTGCTGTATATTGTTTCAAATGTGTTTTTCTAAATTATGTGAAAGTGGGAATAATTTCAGTTTAAAGCTCTGAATATTATAAATAAAAAACATGTTTTTTTTTTTTTTTTTTTTTTTTTTTTAATAAATGCTTTTACTTCCGTTATTGAATTTGCTATCGTCACACAAATTCATCCACAAATTCAACTGAGTCGTGAGTCTACATTAACATATCCTAAATTTACGGTTCATTTCGTTCACTTAACGATACAGGATGATCACAAGCATTATTGATTTTGCTCATTTTGTTACCAGCCTCCTAAACGTTGTCTCAAACGAATCTTCTCTGAAAAACATGAGTAAGACCCAGTTTTTTAAATATCCAGTGTTTGAGAGATAAGTTTTTAAATATCCAGTGTTTGAGAGATAAGTTTTTAAATGAAAAAAAAAAAAAAAAAAAAAAAAAAAACTGATAGTTTGCAAATATTGCTAAACTTTTGAGCAGGAGTGTATAATCATTAGTATTACAACTATATCACTCTAATAAGTATTCAATATATCACTCTAATAAGTGTTCAAAAGGTACTTTCTTTTAAACTTTTATCGTGATATTTCAACATATATAGAGTAAGATTATATTTTCTATAATTATACCCAACTGATCCGTTATTTTGTTTCAAAAGTTTAACATAAAAACATATTTATGGGTTGATTTGTTTAAAACTCGGTATGTGGATACTCTTAGCAATGTCTCAATCAATTTTATCACCATACTTGACAACCATCTCATTATGAACCGTACAATTTTTAGTATCCGCCTTTTTTTTTTTTTCAACTTTTTAGGGTAATGTTAGTCTTATTTAATCGTAACAACATTTGAAGAGAATCACTCTAAAAATATAGTGGTGTGAGAAAAGGGGCGTTTTTTTAGGGGGTGTTAACAATTGTACGGTTATTAATGAGATGGTTGGCAAGTATGTATCATAGATGCCAATATTTTAATTTATTCCAGATTCTTTTAGCTCCTCTCCCACCTCTTTTTTTTTTTACACCATTTATTTTTTAAGGATAACTATTTTCTATTTAATCGAAGTTATACATTGGAGAAAAATTTTCTATAAATAAAGTAGTGCGAAATAAAGGCGTGGTTAAAAATTCTCCGGAATAAATTAACCCTTTGCTCTCGGCATATTTTCCGTAAGACACGCCTTTGGCGTTCCTTTAAACGTCACACGTAGTTTCCAACTTACTACCTTTTAGCTACCGAAAAATTGTAATAATTTGTTTTATTTTACTTCATCATTAAATAAAATAAATCTTTCTGTTAAAAATTTCCGGTAGCCGAAAGGTAACCTATAGTTACACGTTTTAAAAAAATAACATTTCATTTGCAGAGGAACACCTTAAGGCGTGGCTCGATTTTTTAATGTCCCCTCAGAAGGGACATACAAGCAATAAGGGTTAATATATTGGCATGTATGCTTTATAATTAACTTGATCGATCGTCTAATTTCCATAATGGCGGCCACTTTGTAAGAAAGAAGATATCAATCTACTATTCCAACCGAGATGGAACGACTTGTTTCAAAGATTTATATGAAAAGTATATTTCTGAACTTTGTGAGCGCATTCCATTACATTCCATGGTTCCTGAATATATTAGGGCTTAGAAATAATGGTATCTGAAACGAATCTCGTCTTTTAACCCCTCGAAAAAAATTATCGCTGGCTCGATGCGAATGATGTAGTAATGAATGTCGAAAACCCTGTAGCAAAAAGTGAAAAATCTGTTAGTGAATCATACTTAGCATTTTATATTGAAGCGTTTAGGCAGACTAAAAATAGATTCCATCTTGATGGATATGATCTGCCACGTTCCTTAAAGTCTTCAATTGTTTTTAATCTTAATCCAGAATCACTCATGTCTTTGGCAAGAAAATATATTTTCCCTTTATGTTAAAACATCAACATCAAATCAATGGATCAAGAGTGGGAAGAATAAGCTATAGTTGAGAATATAGAGAAAATCGACGATATTTACAAATTTTGGAAAGGCGTCTCTGGCATTGTAAATACCTTAGTTCGAAAATATATGCTAGTCTTCTAAGAATGTACCGGCAGATATAGGTGAGATTTAAACTGTCTTTCTCTTTCCCAGTCTTGAAAAAATATATATAAAGTTACTCTAAATAATTAACTATTAAAAAAAAAAAATGTATTGTGAGAAAGTATAACTCTCTTCCATTAGATGATTGATTTTTATAGAACTTGCTTCGATATAGATAAGTGAGAAAAAGTGAGGGAAAAATGGAAATGAAAAAGCGAAGAAGAGGGAAATTTTGGCAACTGTGGAGGGAAATTGTTAATTTACAGATGAGATTACTGATCGTACGCTACATTCGATTCAAGAGAAGCTTCCGAGCCATCTCCATTTGTACGATGCTATAGCTCTTTAATGTGAATTGATGTCTGATGAATGTGTATTGATGATAAAGCTTATATAGTAGAATAATATTAAAAAAAGCGCCAACAACTTTCCTTGTGTAAAATTTCTTATAAAATAAATTTTACACAGTTGTTGTAAAATAAATTTTACACAATTTGTCAATTTGTTGTGATTTTTAATATTTCTTCTAAAAATTTCATTTTATATTCTGTTATCATTAATATTACATTGTATCACTCTAATAAGTGTGCAAAAGATACTTTCATTTAAACTTATATCGTGTTATTGCAACATGTATAGTGTAAGATTGTATTGATAATTAAAACGCATTTTATATCTTACATAGAATAATAAACAAAAAATTTCTAAGGCTTGGAATTGAAGGCCTTTATTATGTTGGGGGTTTCGGTAAAGCTTTTAATGCTTCTGATTACTACATAAAATAATAAATGTATTGAATAAATAATTGCCTTCGCCTTTAATAACACAAATATAATTTTTTAAGGAAGCAAATAACTGTTTTCCATTGTCTGGTATGAGAATATTACATTGTCTCATATATGATATTTTTCTAATCCTCTATTCGTATACGCCTCCTTCCCTAACAACACACTTATCCATAGCACATCCTGAATTTATCTACCGAATGTCTTTTTATCCATAGTACATCCTGTGGATGTCATTTGGAGAAGATGTGCTGTTAGGGCTTCTCATTAAATACACTTTGCAGTATTAAAACAATCATTGTTTTAAATGTAATACATTAGTGGAAATCTATTTATTTTCTTTCTTCAGTAGACTGTGTTTTCTTTTGTTAAGTGCATAATCTTATTTCTGAATAATATTTTTCTTTCAATATGCATAAACAACCTTGTGTAGTCACACCTACTGCAATAGGTGTACCCACAGATTGTAAAACTCTGCCTTAGGTACTAAGTCATTAAACTGGAAAAAAGAATAAAAATTTATATTTTTACATCTTACGAAAAGGCGCTATAATTTATATTTTCCTCTTCTATCTGGATTCTTTTGTAAATATTTAAAAACCCCTTAAAACACATTTTATATCTTAGAATAATAAACAAAAAATTCCTAAGGCTTGGAATTGAAGGCCTTTATTATGTTTCGGTAAAGTTTCTAATGCTTCTGATTACTACATAAAATAAATATATTAAATAAATAATTGCCTTCGCCTTAAATAACACAATTATAATTTTTTAAGGAAGTAAATAACCTTTTTCCATTGTCTCGTATGAGAATATTATACTGTCTCATATGATATTTTTCCTAAATCTCTATATATACGCCTCCTTCTCATGAAATACACTTTGCAGTATTAAAACAATCATTGTTTTAAATGTAATACATCAGTGGAAATCCGTATTTATTTTCTTTCTTCAGCAGACTGTGTTTCCTTTTGTAAAGTACATGATCTTATTTCTGAATAATATTTTTCTTTCAATATGCATAAACAACCTTGTGTAGTCACGCCTACTACAATAGGCGTACCCACAGTTTGTAAAACTCTGCCTTAGGTACTAAGTCATTAAACTGGAAAAAAGAATAAAAATTTATATTTTTACATCTTACGAAAAGGCGCTATAATTTATATTTTCCTCTTCTATCTGGATTCTTTTGTAAATATTTAAAAAGCCCTCTCATATAAGCGTCTAAAATAGCTGGAATAAGAAATAAAAATCTAACGACACAATTTTTAGTTATGAAATGAAGTATTTCCAAACATTTTCAAGGTTTCAAAAATCCCTTAATTAATTACCACCTTTCTTTTCTTTTCTTTTCTTCTCTTTTTCTTTCTATATTTTTTTCTTTAATAGCAATCGTGATATTCAATCGAAGAAAAGAGCTGTAAACGATTACTAAAGTTTATGACTGTAAAATAAATAAATAATAAATAAATAAAATAAAAATAAATTATTCCGTTAATGGACAAATATAATCTTCGCTTTTCCGAAATTGTTTTTTAAACAAAGTGATATCCTCTTTCTCACATTAATAAAAAAAAAAAAAAACTATTATTTTTTAGAAAGTTTTATAAAGAAAATATTATTTTTAGTTCTGAAATATTTTTGCACTTGATTTTGAACCTCAGAATATTAGAAATTAAATAACTAAACAAAATGCTGAATAATACTAAAACTATAAATAAAATAAGAAGAGATATTAAGTGGATATTTCTCAACATATCTGTAAATCTTACTACCTATCTCTAATAAATTCTTCAATTTTTAATTGCAATAGTTTTTAATTTAACTAATAATATACTTATTATTAATAACCGCAAAATTCATAATTACTGTAAACTTCTCAAAATTTCTTTCAATAATTTCCATTATCCATATTACTGTTTTCATACTTAAGTCCTCATTAAGTTTAGAACTGTCACTATAGGTGTCACTACACCTATACCTGTCACTATACATATAATAACAATGCTAATAAAATTTTTCTTGATATTCTTAAGCAGATTTACAATCGTTTCAACAAAGCCTACAAATGCAATTATCGCTTACAATTTGTATCTTTTATTCTGTAGAATACCACGAACATTGTATATATGTATATATATATATATATATGTGTGTGTGTGTGTGTGTTTGTTTTTCTAAAATTATTATTATTACTACTATTATTATTGTTATTTTTGCCCTTAACACGAATGGCTTTCAACAAATATTTACAGAACTTGAAAAAGAAAAATTCACAAACCATAAGAAAAATACCATTTTGATACATAAAATGCATATGTTTAATTTGCGATGAAATATGACGTGAGTATTTTTAGTAAACAATTTTTACTGAGTATGTTTGAAAATAACGCATTTTTACTACATAGGTCAAAAGCTAGATAAATAAAAGGGGCAACTTATGTAAAAACGTCATTGAATTCTAATTAAAATTAAGAAGTGTATCGTAAAAGGAATACGCTGAATTTTACATTTTTATTAAAGTTACGAGCTCGTAAGAAGCTTTTTTATTAAAAATTCTTTTATTTTTTATGTGGTTTAAATAATCAGATTTCTAAATTAAACGCGTAATATACGGAAAACTCCTTTTGGGCTTGTAATAGTAACATAATTTTATTTATATACAAATATTTCTAAGGGGTTTTTCACGAAAATTACTTTTCGCAATGTCGCTAAAATAACTGAATCTCCAAATTAATTATGTGAGCTATGAAAAACTCCTTATAAACTTATAACTCTGAAAATTAACAAAATTTGTTTAATTCTTTGACGATTTTTTTCCTATTCAAATGAACTTATAAGTTACCCTATATATAGACTTGGTAAGTATGCTAGTTTATCCGTAATGTTATTAGGCCACGCCTTTTTTCTCACACCAGAGTAGTTATAGAGTAATATTTCACAATATGTTCTCCTGGTGAAATAAACAGACTATTGCTTTGCAACTATTCTGGTGTGACAAAAAGCCGGGGCCTAATATCATTACGGATAAACTAGTATAGTTAGCAGGTCTACTCTATATTTATAGCTATTAACTTAAATAGTATAAAAGGTACTATCTTTTGTGCATGCACAACAAATTTATTACAACGAATATACATATCTCAGCGAAAATTAAATGCGTGCACTTAATTTTTCTTCAAGATTTCTGAAATTTTATTGAAATTCTTTTTTTGTCATCAGCAAAAACTTCCCAAAATAACTAACGATTAAAGAATTTTTTTTTTTTTTTTTTTTTTTTTTTTTAAGAAGTTCATGGTAAGAGAAATTTAAATATTCATGCTTGGCTACAAAATAAATAAATAAATAAATAATGGACAAAAGCCTGTGTTGTAGACAAAACCATCCGTTAAATTACAAATCACTTGTCGTTTTTATGATACAGAATAATGCAAAATGTTTTTGATTTTTTACTTCCATTAACCGACTACCGTAGTAATAGAAGTATTGTATTCGGTTCAAAAATTCAATATCAAGTTTTCACCTGAATTACACGTTTTAAGGTCTCCTGAGTCGAAAAAAGTAGTTTTTCGCAATTGGTCAGTGTGTATATGATACCTGCCAACCTAACCTGGAAGATTGTTAGTCCCGCCCCTTTTCCGCCGATTTTCTCACACCAGACATTTTTTAGAAAACTTTTCTTCGTATTTAATTGTAAATATATTTGAAGAGAATTACTCTAAAAATTAAGTGGTGTACAAAAGGGGGCGAAAACCAACAACCTTCCGGGTTAGGTTGTCAAGTATGGTGTGTCTGTATGTATTTGTGTAATTATATATGTGGGGAATGTTCTGGCTGTCATAACTTAAAAACTAATAAAGATAGAACAACGAAATTTCAGAACTGATACAAGTCAGGTATACAGATGAATTTTCCAAATTTTGGAGAAAATTGGAAAACCGGAATAGGAAGAAATAAGAAGTATTTTGTAACTATTTTATGAATTACCACGTGTCGTCATTTAAACTTTCTGTATATATATATATATATATATATATATTACATTTAAGTCAGATAATTAATTTTATTATTCTTTTATCAAAATACAAAAGGAACAGAATGAAAGTTTCAGTAATGTCTTATAACAGAAGTTATCCGTGACCTCGTTCAAAAGAAAAAAAACTATAAAAAAAGGAGATTTTTTTACTTGTGATAATGAACCTAACTCGTATTTACAGCTCTGTTGAAAAACAATAGATAAAACAAGGCACCGAAAGAAATAATAATTTGAAAGATATGTCCTATACTTCGAATGCTCCAAAACATCTCAGCAATTTGTTACTAATGTGTCCTTGAATGTATTTTGAACAGGACTCTTTGTGCTATCCAGAGCCTGATTAAGGAGGAAGCACACATTATTTATACTTGCACCGTTATTTTTTAACAAATACTTTCCTGCTATAATAAACAGAAAACTCTCATTAAAAATTATTTTAAAAGAATTCTGGTGTCTAATAACGGTGAGTAAATTGGATTGTTTCATACCGTTCATTTTTTATAAAAGATATTTCCTCGTCAAAGCGTGGAATTTCTACGACATGAAGTAAAAAAAATTTGTAAAAATATTCCGGTCACAGCGGAGATAATGTGTGCTTCCCCCTTAATCAGGCTCTGGTGCTATCATGGAGCAATTGCACGAACTTTATTTTATTTTATTGTCAAAAAAGTATATTTTTGACACTTAATTCATTTGACATTTAATCTTTAATTCTCAAACTATTAATAAAACGGTAATAAATTATACCATAAAGTAACAAATAATTGACACAAATGTAGAATTCTAAAAAGTTATTTTCAATGAGATATCAAAACTTAAACTGAAATTCGTCCGATGCGTGTATATATATATATATATATATATATCTGTATATATATATAAATTACGTGTCACGATGTTTGTCCGGGGTAAACTCCTAAACTAAGGAACCGATTTTAATGAAATTTTGCACACTGTGTGCAGTTTGGTCCAACTTGAGAGATAGGATAGTTTTTATCTCAATTTATTGTCACAATATTGTTTTATTGCAATTATTTGTTAATTATAGACCTTTATTAAAGTCGCTCCAAAATATCTGTGAGTTCCATTAATTTAATTGTTGCCAAAAAAAAAAAAAAAAAATACGAGTTCATTTTCCTTTGACATAAAAATAAATACGTTTAATCAAACGTGAACGTTAAAAAATTATAAAAAGTTAAATTATGCATCTCACGAAAATTGACGTCATAATCAATTTAAAGATTTTATACACATTGATAAAGTGCTAATGTAGTTCTATCATAGATATAGTAATATATATAGATCTCTCATCCCCATGTTATCGAACAAAGATTTTTGATGCCGAAAAAAAAATAAATAAAAGCTTTGGAAACAGCCATTAAGTGGTATTGAAAAAAAAAAAAAAAAAGAAAGAAAAAAGAAAGAAAGAAATATGAATTTGAAACTGTATCTAGAGTCTTCCATTCCCCTTTAGCAAATAAATTATTCATAAATTTTATTTGCTAAAATATTAGTATGTATTCCCGTGTGTATTCACTCGGGGAAAGACGGCCATATTTTGGTAAAAACGTCGTCTTTTCCCAAATGAAAAGGAATAACTTTTTTCTCCCCAATGATCACTCTATTCTATATATGCTATACTATATCTATGAGTTCTATACGCAAGCGAAGTGTGACTCACTGACCGTCTGTGCAGCCAAGAAAAAGATTTCCTATGTTAATTGCCCACTGGATTTTTTGTAAGAAATTATTAAAAATCGAGGAAATTTATTTCCCGATTTTAATCCTTATATTTGGGTATAGATATGTATTAGTTATCGCGGGTGTTAGATTGAATTATTTTGCTGTCAAATTGACGAAATTTTAATTTTAAATTTCAAAACTCTGTCGCCCTTGGCTTTTATTATTATTATTATTATTATTATTATTTGGCGATCAAAAGCGTAACACGAAAATATACATGCCAGATGTATGCATTGTACGAAATGTAATATGTATTATTCATTGTACGTATGTATGTCATGTAATATGTATTGTACGAAATATTGTTTCATATTATTCATTACTCTTTTAATATAAGTTGTTAAAATAACCATGATTTTTGAAAGGAATTAAATATTTTCGCCAGATAATTTGGCGATATTCTTTTTTTTTCGCCAAGGATGACAGAAATGAAATCTATTCCGCTGCAAAATATTAGTATCTTACATCCGATATTTTATTTAGACATTTGAAAACAAATTTGACTTCAAACTATGATAGAATATTTATCATTTTCCTTTTAATTAGTATATTATTAGTATATTAAAATTTAAAAGCATGGTATATAAAAAGTTTTTTTTTTTTTTTTTTTTTATCTTATAATTATTCTTATCTTAATCCTCAATGTTTCCCATCTTTATTAACTTGAATTTACTATTAAAATTTTAACATACTCAAAAACTTCTCATCACTTCGTTAAAATACACTAAACTTTTCCAAAATCTTTTTCTATTTAAAATGATACATGTATTTACTTTAAATGTCCAATATTTCATAAGATTTCCAATTTTAAAGTTTTAAAATATTTATCAAATTTACTTATTTTTCTGGTTTAGCCTTATTGTTTTCCTTTTTATAACTACAGCTGTTGCCCTCTTTAAAATATTTAAAATGATGAGGTCATTTTATAGTAAAATTATCTATTATAGCATATATTATATTTCACTCCTCCATAAAAATTGATTTTAAAATCGTCTGTTTTTTTTTATACTTTTATTTTAATAGAATTTTAATAGAATTTAATTTATATATTAGTCATTTTAGCAATTTTATCCAAAGTAGCATTAGAAATAATATATATCACTTCTCCATTAAAATTTATAGGACCCTACAATAAAATTAATTTGTGCTTAATATCAACACTACGAAAATTTTTATCAATCGCTTCCAAATTTTGACCTAAGTTTCAAATCTCAACCCTGTGGGTTTTTACATCGGCTACAACGTTTTCGTCTTTGTTCGTAAATAATAATTTGACTGTACTAAATAGTTTACAGCCGTATAATTCAACGTATAACTTAGTCACAGCAACGCGTGGCCGGGTCTGCTAGTATATATATATATATATTAATTGTTTAATAATTCGAAATTCCTTAAAGTGTCTTCATTTTGAAAGAATTCCTCCCCCCCCCCCCAATAAAGTGCATTTACTATTAAGCATTCGCCACGAAGTCGCCCATTTTAAAAGGGGCACACTATTCAATGGGCGGTCATCGCAGAGCCTAACAACATACAGTTAAATGTCCATACCCTATCCAGAATTAGAGACATTGGGAGACATGATATGCACAAGTTAAGTAGAACTGACTTGCAGAGGAAACTCAGTTTAAAACCCTTTCCTCCACTGTGTTGCAGCCGCAACAACACCTAAATTTAATTTTTAAGCGTAAATATTAATAACGGAACTTTTTTTAATAAAATCTTTCTTCAATAACATAGAGGTGTAACTTCATTTATTGTTTGTCTTCTAATATCGTTCTTGAATTCTAGTGGACTTTAAGTTTAAATGAACAAAATTACTCTCTACATTATTCCACTCCGAAATTTTGCAGCGGTGGTTAATAATATATTTATACACACACATATATATATATAATTTTACACATTTCTTTCATTTCTTTTTCTTTTTTGTTTCATAGTATTGAGTTACGCATTACCTCATCTATTTCTTTAATTTCCTGTTCAAATTTAGAAATTTTACAACTGTGAAAAAAATTTCTCTTTTTCTAAATATTGATTTTTTTTTTTTTTTTTTTTTTTTTTTTTTTTTTTGATAATTCATTTTGAATTTTCCTGATGTTCAGCTTTAAGAAATATTTAAATTTTAAAATAATATGGTGTATCACTCTAACGACTTTCTCTTACCCAGCATTTTAATACACTATGAAGATGACTGTAGATTAAGTTGTAAGGTTAATAAACTTCATCAATACTTCAATATGTCTCAAAAATACTCTAAAATAAGTCGAGAAATAATTTTTTTTGACATGTAGATCAGTATGAGTGGGGTTACCGCCACCAGAAACCCAATATTTCATAAATAAAAAATTACACGCCTCTTTTTAATTTGTGTTCAAACATATCATAACTTCATAAAATTTTTCCAGTAAACCTAATACACACTTAAAAATCCAAATTTGAATATTTCGCTGTTATTATTATTATTAATATTATATATACATATATATATATATATATATATATATATATATATATATATATATTGGGAGGGGGGGGGGGATCCGGACATAATATCGCTGGACAAAACCTCTCGTCAAAAAAATAGCATGATCTATTTGAAAATTTGATTTTGTGTCACGTATGATCTCTGGCGGGGGCAACAGGGCCTTATAAATATAAATTAATTAATTAAAATAAACAGATAAATGATAGAGATGAATTTCATTATTTTCTCTATGTTTATTTTGAAGTTATCTTATCTTTAGCTTTTCACTATTCATAATGCATTTTAAAAATTGTGTACACCACTATTGACATCATAGCTGAACACTGTTCACAAACTTGAATTAAAAATTTTAAATTTGATAAGCACGATTTAATTCATTATTACAAAACTTGATAAAAGTTTATAAGCATAGACTTTAAACTACTTTAAGAAAAATTTACAACAATTTTTGTTGTAGGTTTGTCAGTATGGCAGTGCTCTGACTAAGATATGTATTGTCATAAAATTTTATAGAACATTACTAATAATTACCAACTCATTTCTGCTTTCTATTCATTTACTAGGCGATATTTTGTCCGCGATATTTTTTTTCCCAAGCCTTTGTTTTTAAGTTAAGCTGATACCTGATATGCTTACAGATCAATAACTAAAAATTTGATTTTCGTATTGAGGGTCCTGAAAATGTAATGTTATTCAAGAAACTAGAGTCGAAAATAGAATTCAAAAAATACTTTGTTTACTCTATGAGTAATATATGTATATATATATATATGAATTTTACTTCCTGAGCATTACGCATCCATATAAAAAATTTTTGCAAAGCACTTTCATCATTTACATGCAATAGAAAAGACCGTTTAGCTTAACATTGGGTAGCCCTGTATATTGTCTATAAACTATATGCACATAACATTGTGCATTTAAATTTAACCTGATATCACAAGCACATAACACAAAATGAAATACACTTTCAGCAATTTCCAAGTATAGCCCCAATATATATACAAATATTTCGTGTAATCCTGTAAACGAATGATGAATAATCCCCATACCACAATCCACACAAAACATACTTTTATGCATACAAAAAATATGTTCATTCCATATTGTTTAAAACAACCTATAGATGTTGCACTCTACTCACCAACAATTTCCCCCATAGACGTAATGTGTTTGAATTATCTTGGATATATCCTTGTACACGAACCATTTGTATGATCTCAACCAAAAGTGGATTGTAACATCATAACTGGACTGTATCGCTGGATTTTGTTATTATAATAGTACACTTGAATAAATTTCCTCATAACATATTTCGTTATAATCACTGAATTAAGAAAAACTCTGTTTTTTTTTTTTTATGTTGATTAAAAGAACGCAAGCACACATGGCCTCACTTCACGGACATCTTTATTTACTCTTCGGCAATCGCCGATCAAAACATAAACTTACACTCTCTTTTCTCTTGCGCGCTTGTAGCGCCATCTATTGAATACAAAGATAGTTACATGTACGCCGAAACATACTCCCGGCCTTGAAACCCCAAGGGTTTCAACATAAATCTTGACTCACTAAAACAGAGCACATATACAACTTAATATAATAGAAAACAGCATTATTAAACAATAATACAAATTTGAATTTATATCCACATTGTTGAGAGTCAAATTTACAAAAAAAAAAGTAGGAACTCTAATTAGCCTTTACAGGAAGAACACATATATCTCTAACATTTCTTTTAAGTATTTTCTTATTTGGCAGCATGACATTAATAACCGTAACTCTTTCATCTTGTCCCAAAATTATTTCTGAAATTCTACCAGTCAACCATTTCGTACTAGGCATATTATCATCTTTAATCAACACGAGTGAACCCACATTTACATTTTTTGGGGGGATCTCCATTTTGTACGTTGCTGGAGATTGTTTAGATAGTCTCTTTTTCACAACATCCAAATTTGTTGACTATACCTGGTAATTTTTTTCCATTCGTTGAGTCGATTTTCAGGAATTTCCACAATCTGGGGTTCGGGAATTGAGGTAAGGGGTCTTCCTATCAGAGAGTGATCAGGTGATAAGGTTTCGAAGTTATCAAAATCAGATGATAGGGGGGTGAGGGGTCTGGAATTTAAAACACTCTCTATCTCTAATATTATAGTTAGAAATTCTTCTAAAGACAAATGAGCATTCCCTATGACACGTTTCAAATGGTGTTTAAAGGATTTAACACCGGATTCCCAAAGACCTCCAAAGTTAGGTGATTTTGGAGGAATAAATTTCCAATCAATATTTTCTTCTGAAAAAAAATTAGCTAATGTTCCATATGGATGTTTGACTAATTTATGTAGTTTTCGCAGTTCAAGGCTAGCACCTAAAAAATTCTTTGCATTGTCACTAAATATTTTTGAACACATTCCCCTACGACTGAAGAAACGCCTTAAACATGCAATAAACACATCTGAAGTAAGATCAGTTACAAAATCTAAATGTATGGCCTTTGTGCTCAGACACACAAATATACATATATATACCTTATTTAATGTTCCTTTCCGTTGACCCTTGAACTTGATATAAAAGGGGCCACAAAAGTCAGTACCAACATTTGTAAAGGGAAAAGAAGGGGCAACCCTTTCTCTGGGCAAATCACCCATTATTTGATTTTCCAATACAGGTTTTGAAATTTTATTTTTCCAACTGAGTGAAAATAATGCCTGGACCGGGACTCGAACCCCGGAACTTTGACTTACAAGGTCAAGGCTCAACCAATTGAGCTATCCAGGCCGACATCCCGGTCAGCATTACTCACTCAGACAACCTTTTAGGCAGAAACATCTCTGGTCTATCATATAGATAGCTCAACAGAAAATAAGCCGCAGGAAATGGAAAACACAGGGATGGAACACGGGCGCAGAATTCATACCACTATCAATGTAAGAAAATTTTCTACTTCTTAAATCAACGATATTATAGGTAGAGAAATTTCTTCAACAGATTCCGGTGTGAATCATGCGCCCGTGTTCCATCCCTGAAAACACCATTAGATAATGGGAGAAAGAAATACAATTTTTTTTATTAAAATCACACAATCAACTGTGGAAGAAAATCATATTAATTGAAATATGATTAATTGAAATATGAATATTGTCCCGGTCCAGGCATTATTTTCACTCAGTTGAAAAAATAAAATTTCAATTAATATGATTTTCTTCCACAGTTGATTGTGTGATTTTAATAACAAAAATTGCAATACAGGTTTGTTTTTGAAGCATGTAATGCATTCAAATACAACTTTTCGACAGACATTCCGACCATTTATAATCCAAAATTTACGTCCTATAAGGTATAATAATATATGGGATCCCACATGCAAATTCTTCAAATGATAATATCTTACAATAATTATGGTGAATGGGTGTTTATCAGGCAAAACAATTGGGTTTTTCTCATACGCACCAAGGTCAGAATTCTTCAACCTACCACCTACCCGGAGAATATTATTTTCATCTAAGAAACAATTTAAAAATTTCAACTTACTATTATTTGGAACAATGTTACCTCTCTTAATACTGCAAATCTGAGAGTCAAACTCACCATGTTGTATAGTTTTAATCAAGAATACCTCGGCCCTCTTTATTTCTTCCCAGGTAAGGTGACCCACAATTTTTTCCTTATTCTTGATGTTGTTTACAAATCTAAAAATATAGCACATAATCTGAATAATTGTCATATAATTATTACTTAATTTAAGAATTTCATTAATTAAGGAAGCATGGTGGTTAAAAAGAGGAAAAGCAAGGGGAGAAAAGTCTTTTTTGAGTTCTTGTGAAACTTCCTCGAGTGATACTGAAGTTTCATTATAATCTTGAAAAATGTCAATTTTCTTTCTAAGGAACTAAGGACCCTTAAACCATATGTCACTGCTTCGAAGAATGTCAACACTGGCTCCTCGACTAAGGAGATCTGCAGGGTTAAGAGACCCGGGGCAATGAGTATCACACAGACTTTGGATCTCTTCCACTCGGATAGCTACGAAAGACTTCCAACGCTTACTTGATCCTTTTATCCAATATAATGTGATTTTAGAATCTGTCCAGAAGAATGCCTTTGAAGGTTTTTTGTGATCAACTATCGCCTTAACTTTGCTGGCAAGTCGTGCGGCAAGCAAGGCACCAAGAAGTTCCAGACGAGGTAAAGTAATTTTCTTCAGGGGAGCAACTCGACCTTTCGTTGCCAGGAGATTTACTTCAATTTTATCATCTTTCACAACTCTGAGATATATAGCAGCACCATAAGCCTTTTGGCTTGCATCACAAAAACAGTGAAGCTCTATGATGTCGGTGAATTCTTCCTTCGAAGAATTAAGTATGTTTCTAGGAACTTGAAGCTCGAAAAGCTCATTAATCTCAGAACACCACTTTAACCACACATTTGTAATATCTGAAGGTAATTGCTCGTCCCATGAAATCCTCTTCATCCACAAAGTTTGAAGAATGCATTTTACACGAATTGTAAATTGGGGGAGCATTCCAAGAGGATCAAAAATTTTTCCTATTGCTTTCAGAAGGAAGCGTTTGGTATTTCCATTTTCCTTTAATACATCTGCTAGGTTCTGCAATCCCATTATGAAACAATCTTCCTTAATATTCCATAACATGCCAAGTACCTTAGTTGTATGGGATTTTGAGTTGGCATGATTTTCCTGTATCTGAGTATCGAACTCTTCACCTTTCCACAATCGCATTAAATCTTTATCGTTAGTTATCCACTTCCTTAACACCATACTAGCTTGACTCATAATAGATAAGGCTTCCTTAGAAATTCTTAACGCTTCTTGTAATTCATCTGCTCCAGATATAAAGTCGTCGACATAGAGGCCTCGAAGTAAGCAATCTGTTGTGTTCGGGTATTTATCTTGGAATTTTTCCAGATGTTTTTTTATAGTGGCAGAAAGAAGGAATGGGCTGCAAGTAACACCAAAAAGAACTCTTGTAAACCTATAAATTTTAAGGGTGTCATTATCTTTCCAAAGAAATCGCACAGCATCTCTGTCCTTCTCAGCCAATAATATTTGAAGAAAAGCTTTCTCTATGTCAGCCACAAATGCAATCTTGTTGAGCCTGAAATTCACGAGTATATCAAATATATTTAAATTTAGATTTTGTCCTGACCAAAGACAGTCATTCAGACTTAAATGATGAAAATCATAACTTGAACTTGCATCGAACACAATTCTCATTTTAGTAGTCAAACTCTGGTCTCTAAACACTGGTTGGTGGGGCATGTAATAAACAGGGTTCTCTACAGATTTTTGTGAATTATTTACCTTTTCTATAATACCCCTTTTTTCATAGTCACACAAGGTTTCACAATATTGTAAGTGGAGAATTGGATCTTTTTCAAATCTTCTTGTAAGTGAATTTAATCTCTTTTTTGCAACTGTATAATTATCATTGAGCTCTCTCCAATCTCTCTTCCATGGCAGTTCTACTTCATACCGGTTACCTTCATAACACACAGTTTTCTCAAAATGTTCCAAGAATTGATACGTTTCGTGTAAATAAGGATCATCTTTAATCCCTATAGCCTCAAGTTGCCAAAAGTTTTTTATGTCATTCTCTAAGTCCCTACAATCATAAACCAATCCACAATGTATTTTTTGCTTGTTCTCACTTATTGAATTTGAAACACTACCATAGGCTATAAAACCAAATACAGAATTTTGAAATTTTAATTCTGAATTAGGCATCTCAATTTGACCAAATTTTAAGAGTTTATAGAATATTTCGGCAGGGCCCGATTAAGGAATTTTTGTGCCCAGGGCACTTTCTTCGTGCCCCCTTAGAATGGATGAAAATGTAAAAACTATTAGGGGCATAGTGAAGGGTAGGAGCAAGAAGGTATATTGCACTTCTCCCGCCCCCCCCCTCACACACACACACATGAATCGGTTTCTATGATAACATAATTTTTAATAGGCAAATGGACTAACTAAAAAAATTTGGATGAAAGATGACTCTTTCTCGGTTTTCATCCTGAATGATAGTTAAAATTATTCATGTTAGCCAAACAACAAATTCTGACTTAAATTTTATTCACATATGTGATACACAGTTGAGTTAGAGGAAATCTATAGAATTTAATTCAAATTCTCTTAACTTTTAATAAAATTTTGTGCCCCCTTAAAAATTTCGTGCCCAGGGCACGAGCCCCGAGTGCCCGTGCGATAATCAGGCCCTGTATTTCGGCCCCTAGTAAAACATTTATCTTTTTTGGTTTATCGAAAAGGGGGTCTGCAAGCTTAATATTTTGAGGTAAATTATTAACTGGAATGTGAATACGATTCATAGGAATAGTGTCTGCTATATTAGAAACACATAAAAATTCTAAAGGCATCTCAAAGTCAACCCCATTCGAAATTACAGCACACGGCTTTGATTTTACATTTACCTTAGCATTACTTAATCCAGACATTGCTATAGATATTTTTTCTTTTTTAATTTTTAATAAATCTGCAAATTCAGTGGTCATAAACGACGACATTGAGCCTACATCAAGCAATGCACTGGCTCGTCTCAGCACTCCGCAATTATCTCTGATAAAAATATTTGTAGTTGAAAGAATGACAGTTTTTTCATTATTAATTCCGCTGATAGATGTACCGGTAAACGTGTTTACATTACTGGACAATTCGAAACTCTCAGCACGGGGATTGAGGCTTACTGTTGGTGCAATTTCTGGAAATAAGGAATCATCCTTTTGTTTATTCTCGCACTTGTTCATTTTTTCATTTTCAAAGTGAAGCAACGTAGAGTGTTTCTTGGAACAATTTTGACAGCGGTAAGTGGAAGTACAGTTTTTGACAGCGTGATTTTTTAAGCAATTAAAACATAGTTTATTTCTTTTTACAAATTCACACCTATCATTTATGGAAAGATTTATAAATTCTGGACATTTATATAATCCATGAAATTCTTCTCTGCGACATTTTAAACACTTAAAGTTTGTACTTTTTGGAATTGGATGTTGACATCATACTCGCCACTTTATGTGGAAAATTACGATTAATTTTTATTTCTTTCACCTAACTATTTTGGAGCATTCTTGCTTGACTTTGCAGAAAAGAAAGTAATTGTTCAAGAGAACAAAAATCCTCAGAATTTTTTAGTTCCTTTTCCCACCAATAACGTGTAGATTTGTCTAATTTTTCAACAATTATTTATACTAACATAGTTTCGGATAAATTCTCTACTTTGTAATTTAAATTAGATAGTGACCTAATGCATTCATTAGTAACATCAATCAAACTCAAAATTGAACTAGAAGACTCATTCACATTAGGTTGATTCAATAACTTTTTAATTATAGTGTTAACAAGCTCTCGCTTATTTTCAAAACGATCCAATAAAAGATTCCATGCAATTTCAAAATTTGCATCTGAGATGGATATGGAATTTATTATTCTCATGGCCTCATCTTTGCAACTTGCCTTGAGATATTGAAGTTTCATTGCTTCAGAAATAGTTTTATTTTCGATTATGGTAGCTCTGAACATATCTTTAAACATAATCCAATTATCAATTTTTCCGTTAAACGACGGTACCGATAAAGTCGGTAATTTAACGTCAGGAGTAACAGTTTTATCACTGGTATCTGTAACAGAAGCTATAGGATTTTTCGTTTCGGTTTTCATTGCAATCAACTTACGATTTATAATTATTCTCAATTCATCTATTACGTCTTCTATCTTATCCTTTTCCTTTATATATTCGTCCAGCTCCGTTTCTTTGCACGTTTCAAAGATTGAATTAAATAAAAGTTTGATGTCAGTTGATATCTCATTAGTTTTGGTTTCAATGGGGAAATTGCACATTTTTCATTTTGACTTGTAAATGATAGAGCATGAAAATACAAACATTTTGATACCATTTTTATGCATATTTGAAAACCGGATGCTTTAATAAATTAACTTTAAAAGACGTAGTTCTCATGTTGGCGGGAAAACGCTGCGTCACGTGATAAAACCTATCGTGACGTCACTATCCATGAAATGAACTGCCGGCTGAATTTCTCCCTCTTGTATTGTAAAGAAAAATCGTGCATTCAGCGAAATTTTGTATTCTTTCTTTTAAAAAAAATATTAAAACTATTTGAACTCATTAAACATCACTTCATTCTATAAATGACACCAAGTTTCAATGATATTTTTTTGTACTCGCCTGCTGTTATTAATCCAAATTGAACTATAATCGAAATAATAGTTGATCAATAGAATTTTCTTAAAGAATGTTTTTAGTATGCTATGCCAAAGATGTATCTTTTAAATACTTGTTTTGTTTCATTTTATTATGTTTTATAGATTTATTATTATTTTATTGTTATTATAGACTGAGTACAGAAATAAAATATTGGGATTGAGTAATAATATTTAACTGAATAATATGCATATTTTCATTGCTTAAATAATGTAGAATAGTTTATGCTAAATTAACCTAAATTAGATTACTTTTATAATTATGAGATGCCAGTATATCTGTATATATATATATATATATATATATATATATATATATATATATATATATATATATATATATATATATATAACTTTTTTAATACATTTCAATATTATAACTTAACAATATTTCTATTAAAATAGTAGCTGAAGATTGTGAATAATTAAAAACATTATAGTGATGCAGTTTGAGAAATTGAAAAGTATTTAAGGAAAATTACATGCGCTTATCATTCTAAATAAATAAATAAAATTAAAAGAAGGACTCCGTACAAAAATATTAATATTATTTATATATGTATATATATATATAGAAACGCGTTTAGTTATTTTTATAATGTAATTACTTTTTTATTTGGAAAAATTTAAAAATAGAAATAAAATATTAATAGAAATAGAAAGTAATAATAATAACAACATTTAGCAATAGGAAAGATATAAAGTACTTTAAAATAAAATAAACACATGAAATATATGTTAAGTGTAATAATACCTTATAAGTTATACATGATCTAGTTATAAATATGAATGTTATTAAATAATTAGTTAAAAATTTGCAGTAAATTTCAGCAATCAAACGCAATATATACACTGGTGGACAATTGCTAAGGACGGATGACAATAACTACGCTATTGTCATCCGTCCTTAGCAATTGTCCACCAGTGTATATATATATATATTAAATTCATTTACCAATGAAGCCTTAATGTAAAATCCAAATATGTTTAGAATATATCAGGGGTCGATCCAGGTGAAAACTGGGACCCATTTGCTTCCCCTTCACAAAATCCAAATATCTAAAATGGGCCCCTTTAGAAAATACAAATCCATAAAATGGGTCTCTTCACAAAATTCAGATTCATAACAACAGGCCTTTCTCAAGATTTATTTTTAAAAAGATGATGATTTTGTAAAAGTTTTCCACGTTAACAATATTATTTTTAATGAGTGTGTATACTTGGCTCAGTAATATGCTGTTAACTTGATAATGAACATTAGATAGAGTAACTTCTTAAGTGAAAGGTTTCGTGTGATAATTCTTTTTATCACAAAAAAAAATAAATTTTCACAAAAATATTTTGTTTTCACAAAAAAAAAAAAAAAAGTTTTTCACAAAAATGAGCCCCAAAAGTAAACCTGGAACAACCCTTGCATATACTATAACTGACGGTCTTCGCCTGCTTCGCTAGTCGCTAAATTTAATAAATTAACAAAAAAAAAAAAAAAAAAAAAAAAAAAAAAAAACTTTTATTTCTTTTATATCATTCTATAAACAAAAAATAAATAAATAGATAATTAAAAAATAAATTCATTGAAATCGCTCTTAACATCGTTTTGGTTATTCGCAGCCTGCGGCAACTTCTTTCCCTCCAGTGTACCCTGCTTTTTTGGATCTGGGTTCCTATTGCCCGCAGCAATGTCTTTCGTGGGCACTTCAATTTGTGTACATATCAGGAGGCGAAAGCTGCTATTATTCAAAAACTAAGATTTTAAGGATAGCTGTATCTCAGCATCTGTTAAATATACTTTAATTTTGGCACCATGTACTTTATTGCAGTCACTTTTTCTGCTATATTACCATTTCATTTTGATTAGTACAATAAATAAATAAATAACAAAAGATTTTCCTTTCAAAGGCATTAAATAAATAAGTTTTTATTAAATTTAAATTTTAATAAGACTAATCCTTAATGCGATATTAACATTTTCCCGATAAAAACATTTAATTATATTTTCCTTTTGAAATGAATTAATTAAATAAATAAATAGTTGTGTAACAGCCGTTGCTAATGTAAACAACGTAGAACAATATAATTCAAATAAATTTAAGAAAAATAAATGGATAAAATTGAAATATATATATATATATATATATAAATTACTTAAAAAATTAGAAAAAGTAAACTTTTTTTTTAATAAAATAAAAATAATAAATAAATAATGCAATTTGAAAATAACATTTTTTTTTTCGTTGCAAAAACATGAAGTAAATATTAAATACATAATTAATGACTGCTCTATAAAATAATCATATATAATTTATAAAATAACATAATTAAAAAATTCTGGTTAAAAAAAAAATAATAATAAAATAAATAATCAGTAAAATATATTTTTATGTACTATGAAATTTTAATGAATATTTTAATTATAATTAAATCTTTAAGCATACATTATGAAAAAAGAAATATTCTCACATACAAGCATCTAAAAAATTAGAGAAATGTAAAAAAAAATACTACTAATATATTAAAGCAATGCTAAAATTCTATTATGAAGACGTTTATAATTTTCAAAATATGAATACAGAACAAATCTAGATCGTTTACCTTTAGCTACTCTTATATTTACGCGCTAATAAAATCGAGGTTTCTTCTCAAAAATGAAAATATGGAAAGAGCATCTATTTTCGGAACATTATCCGATTGCTCTTTTACAAATCCAAAATCGACATTATACAAATAAAAATAGAAATATATATATATATATATATATAAGATATAGTATAGTTAGGAAAGGTTTAAGCTATTTCTTACAAAAGGTAAAAATTTTAAGAATAAACTATAAAATACAGATTAGAATAGAGCGAACAAAAAAAGAAAAGCAAGCAGTAAAAGAGTGTAAACATTCACACTTCGTGTAATGTGACGTCAACCCCCTCACGGAGCGTTTTCGGATCACGTGGTTTTGTTTTGGTTTTTAGCGATTTTAAAACGTTAATTAAAAGTTAATTTGAAATAATTTTACGATTTTAATTGGATTTTTCGGATTCCCAAGATTGATTTTATCGATTACAATTAAAAGAAATTGTTTTTCCTTCCGTGTGCAACTTCCCCATTATGTTAAAACAATTATGTTAAAACAATTAATTCAAAATAATTAGGAGAGTTAGGGAGAGAGCTCTTACCTGTTCTCAAGAATCTTCAGGTATTCGGCGGCTAGTCGGACCATTTGGACTGTATCGCTGGATTTTGTTATTATAATAGTACACTTGAATAAATTTCCTCATAACATATTTCGTTATAATCACTGAATTAAGAAAAACTCTGTTTTTTTTTTTTATGTTGATTAAAAGAACACAAGCACACATGGCTTCACTTCACGGACATCTGTATTTACTCTCCGGCAATCGCCGATCAAAACATAAACTTACACACTCTTTTCTCTTGCGCGCTAGTAGCGCCATCTATTGAATACAAAGATAGTTACATGTACGCTGAAACAATCACTGTGTGATGCAGATTTAGAATACCAAGTTTGAATTTCCGGATTTCCTCAGATGCTGTATCATCCACCAAGTCGCCAAGTGCGATTTTTCGCCAAATCTGGCGAAAAACCTGGCGCGTTTTTAATTGTGGCAACCCCTGTGTTTCTCCCCAACGGGGTTACCGTTCCGGATTCATTTGCTGCTTAGATTTTGTGCTAGTAACACGCACTTTTTTTAGCGGATTTTCTCCACGTGGCTGACGGTCTTGGTCAGGTTGTATTGCTCTTTTATTTTATTGTGTTTATTGTTGTATGTTTTATTGAGTATTATTTTTGTGTATCATGGCTTTATCGAAATCTAATGCGGATGTTCAAAAAAGTGTATCGAAATGTATTCACGATCTTCAAAAACAATTTAGTGCTTTTCCGGGATTTAAGTTTTCATCTGATAGGCCTACATTTGGTAAGGAAGGGGTGGGAAATAGGTTTTTTTTTTTTTAAGCTAGTGGAAAAACACGACTTGTTTTTGGCTTTTTTGAAAGAGACTAAGTTGTTAAAAGTTCCTCTTTGTGGCAAATGTAATAATCCTATGAATCTCTCTGTGAAATCTGCTTCTTCTGATGGTTGCATTTATTCTTGCCGTAATAAAGAAACTAAATGTAATCATCAGAGGTCTTTTCGATTCGGATCGTGGTTTTCCACTAGCAGGTTAAATTTGGGGGAAATTTTTTTGTTGACTTTCGAAATTATTTTGGGAACTAGGAGCACTGATATAATGAATCAATATTTTTTTTCTAGTCACACTGTTTGTAATTGGAGGCAATTTGTTCATGAGACTATTTTAGAATTTGTCGAGTCGAAATCTGAAAAAATTGGGGGTGTTGGAAAAATTGTAGAAATTGATGAGTCAAAATTTGGGAAACGGAAATATAATAGGGGGCATTATGTTGAGGGACAGTGGGTTTTTGGCGGGGTTGAGAGGGGTTCTGGGAGGGTTTTTTTGGTAGCGGTGCACGATAGAACTGCGGGAACTTTGGTTAGTGTTCTGAAACAATGGGTTTATGAGGGAACGACTGTTTATTCTGATTCGTGGAGGGCTTATGATAGATTGGGGGAGGAGGGTTTTGATCATTTAAAAGTTAATCACTCATTGAATTTTGTGGATCCTGAAACAGGATGCCACACGAACCAAATTGAAAGCACGTGGCGGCATGTGAAAGCTTCCTTGCCGACTTACAATCGGCAAGCTGACTTTGAATTTTATTTGGCAGTGTATATGTTTCGGCAGATTTGCCATTTTAAGGGGGAGAGTTGTTTTAATAAATTTTTGGAAATTGTTAGTGAAATTAATTGGGATGAGTATAAAATCACAGTTAAAGAGTGATTTTAGTTTATATATTTAGGTCGCCATTTTCTTTCAATTTGGTTCGTTTAGGGAAAAAAATAGATAAAAATAAAAATGTAAAAAGAAAGTTTAAAATGAAAAAATGTTATAAAAAAGTAAAAAATGTTATAAAAAAAATAAAAAATGAAAAAATGTAATAAAAAAAATAAAAAATAAAAAAAATGTATAAAAATTTTTTTGATATGATGAACCTTTTATTTGTAATTATTTTTGTATTAATTTTGCATTATGTGAATAATTTATAAATGTGATTAATTTATAGGTTATTTCTGAAAAGAAAAAATTTTGGATATGATGATAAAGTTATATGCATATATTGATTTATCCAGTGCATGTAACAAGTTATCTGATCCTTAATTTAAAAAAAAAAAAAAAATTTTTTTGCTTAAAATTAATAGATGCGATAATTTCTATTTATTTAATTTTAATGTTTAAAACAAGGGGGGGGGGGGGGGTTCAGGGGGGTCTCCCCCCTGAAAAACTAAATTTTTTTTTCTTAAAATTCATATTAATTTTTATTTAATCTTTATTTTATTTTGTAGTAATTTGCATAATTATTTAATTTTAATGTTTAAAACAAGGGGGGGGGTTCAGGGGAGGTTTCCCCCCCCTGAAAAACTAAATTTTTTTTGCTTAAAATTCATATTAATCTTTATTTAATCTTTATTTTATTTTGTAAATTTTTTTTTTTTTTTAATTTAAATTTCTGGAACAGATGCTGTGGGGGTCTCCCCCCCCTGAAAAACTAAATTTTTTTTCTTAAAATTCATATTAATTTTTATTTAATCTTTATTTTATTTTGTAGTAATTTGCATAATTATTTAATTTTAATGTTTAAAACAAGGGGGGGATCAGGGGGGGTCTCCCCCCCTGAAAAACTAAATTTTTTTTGCTTAAAATTCATATTAATCTTTATTTAATCTTTATTTTATTTTGTGAATTTTTTTTTTTTTTTTTATTTAAATTTCTTTTTTTTTTTTTGTTAAATTAATATCGTTTTTCAAAATCGATGTAGTTTCTTATCATCCGTGATTTCCGGAGTTTTTTTCACCACTTCATAAATTTTAAGAAAAAATAAGGTTTAAAAAATGCAACTGTAATACATTATTTTGGGTTGAAATTAATGTTGTGGTTAAAAAAAAAACACTCCGGTAATCGCGGGTGATAAAAAATGGCGTCGATTTTGGAAAACGGCATTTTGGCGTGATTCCGGCGCCATTTTGAAAAATGGCACCAAACGGTGGATGATACAGCATCTGTTCCATTATTTGTTCTTGAGATATTCTGATAACAGGCACCCATATAAACAGACAGACACACAGATAGATCAACCTTTAAAAACAGGATTTTTGGATTCAGAGGACCTCAAAATGTGAAAAAAAAAAAAAAAAAAAAAAAAGTTTTGGAAAATGGTTAAGCATTTTAACGTTTGTGAATTTCCTAAATGTGAAATCGGGATTTAAAAAATAGCTTAGGTAATGAATGAATGAGTAATAATAATAATAAAATGCATATATATATATATATAATTATAGAATAACTTATGGTTTGACTGGCAGTCAAATCAGGTGAAGTAAACAGCTCTTATTTTATTTTTTGTTGTAATATTTCTCAGCAATTTTTTTAGTTATTCAGTTTCTAATATTTGGGGGGTTTGAAACCAAGGCAAAAATAATTCAGAATTGAAAATAATATTTTCTTTATAAAATTTCTGTAAACTTTTTTAATTAGAACATATTATTTTGTTAAAAAAAAAAAAAAACAGAAAAAAACAATGATTTTAGGAAAAACAGGCCTTTTAGCAGCCATTAACTGAATCACTTTGTTTTATTTTTATTTATTCATTTATTTATCTTTTGTTAAATGTCAGTAATTGTTTGCAGTGCTTCTCTTTGGTTGAATAATATGATGAATGGTATTAAAAAAAAAAAAAAAAAATCAATTAAGGGTTTAGTAAACACAATTGTCGTACCCCCAAACTATATTATACTATGAATCGTAATATTTTTAGTATCCGCCTTTTTTCAGAGTAATTTTATTCTTGTTTAATTGCAACTTCATTTGGACTTTACTCTAAAAATGAAGTGGCGTGGAAAATGGGCGTGCTTTTATGGGACGTAACAGTGTTATGATTATTAATAAGATGGTTGGCAAGTATGCCTTGAATATCCCTGAAAGTAGTTCATTTCATAAGGAAATTAAATTTGTGTTGCTGAATTTCTATTTCTTATTCGGTCTACCTTAGACCCAGAAATGACGGATTTTCTATCATTTATACAGCAATCCATTTATAAGATGAAAAGAGAAATAACAGCTACATTTTTATGATGTGTAAACAAAGTTTCCATTCTTTTTTCCAGTCTTTATGAATTAGTATTACAGCTGGTAATATTTATTATTCATTCCGGAGTTGTGTTATCTCAATTTGTTTTCGCTCATATATATTTGAAAAGTATTTTTCTTATTTCATTACAATTACGTAGTGGAGAAAATCTCTCTAAAATTGAACCGGTTTGGAAAAAAAGGCCAGGTTAACAGTACGCCGGATCGGAAAATATTATAAAAATTTCCAGGTATGTTTCCAGTATCTAAAGCAGAAATTTGAAACCTGTGTGCACGCCTATTGAAGTAGGCGTAGCTACACAAAGCTGCTTAAGCATATTCAACGAAAAATATTGTTTAAAAATAAGATTATGAATTGTAAACAAAAGAAAATACAGTCTGCCATAATAAAATTAAACATGCGTTTACTCTGATATAATACATTTGTAATAAGGCTTCTCTTAATAACACACAATGTGTTTAATGAGCGGGAGGCGTATACTCAAAGGATAAAAAATTTTGCATAAGCCACACAACGAAATAGTTATTTACTATGATTATTTATATTCTTAAAAAACTTATACATGGTTCGTACAATACGTATTTTTCAGTTTCAGTAAACTTTTATAGCAATTTTTTCTATAAAATAAGCTTATTATTTTAAAATTATTTCATTATAGGGAAGTTCTGATGAAAGATTCCTTAAAAGTGGGTGGGTCTGTGCGAACCCTATTTATTGGCATAAATTAAAGCAATGGCTAATTTTATATTTCATACGTTTATTATATTATGAAGTAATCAGAAGTGTTAGAAGCGTGACCTGAAAATAATAAAGACTTTCCAATTTCAAGCATAAGAATATTTTTGTTTATTTTCCTTTTTTTTTTTTAATATGTAATACGAGTACAAATGCACTAAAATTACTCGAAATATAATCTCACTCTACATAACATATAATATCGCGTAATAAACTTAGCTGAAAGTATCTTTAGCAAACTTACTTCTGTTGTATAAAAATTTTTATCAATTTTAAAATTTAATAAAATCTAATATTTTAGATTTATTACATGTAAATTTTAGAATAAGTAATAAGTATTAAGAAACACAACATATTTAATAATGTTTATTTAGTAAGAAACACTACACCAGAAATCTCAATTTAAATACCTTTTATATAAACTTATTTAGTATATATATACATATTGAAGTAAAACTGATTATTTTTATTCCTGATCGAGAGCTGTCGCGTTTTGCAGATGGTTCAAAAAGATGATAACGTGTAGTGAAATCTTGTAGGGTGAAGTTTGCGTACTTTTTTTTTCCACTGATGTTTTCCACATTCATTAATATACTTTCGTTCAGCAGAGTAAATATGAACTTCTACGTCTCTCTGATCGATTTTTAATATCACAAACTGGCGCCAGATTGTAGCCTCACAACTTCGAAGTAGTCTACGTAAGCAGCGTTATCAGATTGATTTGGTGCCATCACGGATTAGGATACTCTTTTAATCCGTGGGTGCCATACTCATACTTTCCAAAATACTAAATAAAATTCTGTAATCCTGCTAGCCCCGCTTTCTTTTTCATAGAAGTATATTCTTAAGAGTATTTTTCTTCTCCAAATGCAATTACGATTAAATAAAAAATAAAGTATTCCACAAAGGTACTGGTGTGTGTAAAAAGGCGGGACTAACAATACTACGGAATACTAATTAGTATGTTGGCAAGTAAGCATACACCGCCGTCAGAAAATTTCTCAAGATTTCTAAAGGCCAGTATCCACTTGAGCTCAAGATTTCTGAGTCTTGATTTTGCAAAATACGTTCTAGATTCTGATAGGCTAACAACTACATACAGAGTCCACTAAAACTATGTTTTATTAGAAAAATCATATAAGCAAAATAAAATCTATAAGCATTTCATTAGAATATAATTATTGAAAAATGATATATATTTTTCAATAAGTATCTAGTGAACATTTATTTAAATAAATATATTTTTGAAACGCAACCTTTGTTAATGTGTGTACATATAATATATACATATATATATTCTTATATACAGTGTGTTTCTGTATTATGCGAAAAAACTCAGAAGAAAAAATGATGCCCATGTAGGTATAAATAAAAATGAAGCCCATGTAGGCGTAAATAAACAAAACTCTATTTGTCATTGACAATTCTTCGAATAACGTTCTAGCTACAATAATTAAAATGTAAAATTTTCTAAAAACAGATTTAATATATTTTGAAGGAATTTAAAATGAACCATATCGGATGTCTTCTGCAGTAAAAAATTAGCCATTTCATAAAATTTAATTTTTTAAGGAAAATCAGGTTTCGCCCATCATCTATCGTTTGCCTATCTCACTCCGCCTATCGCATATCTTTCTAAATTTCTAAATAATATCAGGAGAAAAAAATAAATATAATATCCAGAAGAAAATAATATGTTGATTTTCATTGATTTTAGATTTAATTTTGGATTCATTGATTTTATCTTTCTCAGGCTGTGAATGATTATTTTTAGTATTTGATGATATTTTGTACAAATACTTTTTGCAGGATGGTCATTATAAATTTCAGCAACTAAATTATTTATTAAAAAAAAATATCATTTTGATACATAAAATGCATATGTTTAATTTGCGATGAAATATGGGTATATATAGACTTGCTAATTATGCTAGTTTGTCTGTAATGTTATTAGGACATGCTTTTTTCTCACACCAGCGTAGTTGTAGAGTAATATTTCACAATATGATCTCCTGATTAAATAAAAACACTAATGCTCTACAACTATTCTGATGTGACAAAAGGGCGGGGCCTAATATCATTACGGATAAACTCGTATAGTCAGCAATTCAACCCTATATTAATAGCTATTAACTTAAATAGTATAAAAGGTACTATCTTTTGTGCATGTACAACAAATTTATTACAACGAATATATATATCTCAACGAAAATTAAATGCGTGCACTTAATTTTTCTTCGTGATTTCTGAAATTTTATTGAATTTTTTTTTTTTTTTGTCATTAGCAAAAATTTGCCAAATTAACTAACGATCAAAGAGGTTTTTTTTTTTTTTTTTTTTTTTTTAAAAAAAACAAGTTTAAATATTCATGCTTGGCTACAAAATAAATAAATGAATAAATAAATAATGGACAAAAACATGTGTTGTAGACAAAACCATCCGCTAAAGTTACAAATCACTTGTCGTTTTTATAATGTAGAATAATGCAAAATGTTTTTTAATTTTTACTTCCATTAACCGACTACCGTAGTAATAGAAGTATTGTATTCGGTTCAAAAATTCAATATCAAGTTTTCACACGACTCACACGTTTTAAGGTCTCCTGAGTCCAAAAGACTAGTTTTTGGCAATTGTTCAGTGTGTGTATCATACTTACCAACCTAACCCGGAAGATTGTTAGTCCCGCCCATTTTCCGCCGATTTTCTCACACCAGTCATTTTTTAGAATACTTTTCTTCGTATTTAATTGTAAATTTACTTGAAGTGAATTACTCTAAAAATTAAGTGGTGTACAAAGAGGAGCGGAAACTAACAGCCTTTCGGGTTAGGCTGTCCAGTATGGTGTGTCTGTATGTATTTGTGTATATATATATATATATGTGTGTGGGGAATGTTCTGGCTGTCATAACTTAAAAACTAATAAAGATAGAACAACGAAATTTCAGAACTGAGACAAGTCTGATATACAGATGAATTTTCCAAATTTTCGAGAAAATTGGAAAACCGGAATAGGACGAAACAAGAAGTATTTTGTATCTATTTTATGAATTACCACGTGTCGTCATTTAAACTTTCTGTATAAACTTTATTTTTTTTTTTTTTTTTTTTTTTTTTACATTTAAATCAGAGAATTAATTTTATTATTCTTTTATCAAAATACAAAAAGAACGGAATGAAAGTTTTAGTAATGTCTTATAACAGAAGTTATCTGTGACCTCGTTCTAAAAAAAAAACTGTAAATTAAGGAGATTTGTTTTACTTATGATAATGAACCTAACTCTTATTTACAACTCTGTAGAAAAATTAGTAGAAAAAATAAAGCACCGAAAGAAATAATTATTTGAAAGACATGTCAGCTCTATACTTCGGATGTTCCAAAACATTCCAGCAATTTGTTACTAATGTGTCCTTGAATGTTTTTTGAACAGGAGTCTTTGTGCTATCATGGAGCAATTTTACGAACTTTATTTTATTGTATTTTATTTATTTATTTTATTTTATTTCATTTTGAAAAAGTATATTTTTGACACATAATTCATTTGACATTTAATCTTTGATTCTTAAACTATTAATAAAACGGTAATAAATTATACCAAAAAGTAACAAATAATTGACACAATGGTAGAATTCTAAAAAGTTATTTTCAATGAGATATCAAAACTTAAACTGAAATTCGCCAGATGTATATATATATATTTAATTGCTTAATATTTCGAAATTTCTTAAAGTGTCTTCATTTTGAAAGCATCCCCCTCCCCCTAATAAAGTACATTTACTATTAAGCATTCACCGCGAAGTCGCCCATTTCAAAAGAGGCACACTATTGAATGGACGGTCATCGTAGAGCCTAAGAACATACAGTTAAATGTCTATACCCTACCCAAAATTCGACACATTGGGAGACATGATGTGCGCAAGTTTAGTAGAATTGACTTGCAGAGGAAACTCAATTTATAACCTTTTCCGCCACAGTGTTACAGCTGCAGCAACACCTAATTTGATTTCTCAAGTGCAAAAACTAATCCCGGAATATTTTTATAAAATTTTTGTTTTATAATGTAGAGGTGAAACTTTATTATTTATCTTCTAATATCGTTCTTGAATTCTTGTAGCCTTTGAGTTTAAATGAACCGAATTACTCTGTACTGGAAAGGGTTAAACTACAGTATTCCACTCCAAAATTTTGCAGTGGTGGTTAATTATACATTTATATGCACACACACATATACAGGGTGAGTTTGACATAATCTGCCAAACGAAAGGAGGTGCCCATGGGGAGCATAAAACACAATAGAAACCCTGTCCTATCTCTAACCGTTTCCGAGTTATGGTAGATAGAAGAAAAATCTGTTTTTTTCAATCCTCTCTGAAAAAACCCACATTTGTGAACTTCCTGAAAGACTTACACGCAAAATAAGCACATATTTGGAAAGTGCAGAGAAAATCCTATCAGGTGACACCATTTACATTAGGATATCTTAATTTGACGGCGAGCTACAAGCGCTAAAACATTGGCGAAGTTTAAAATCGAGTTGTCGCCAAATTCTTTAACCGGCAATTCTGCAAACACCTTTCAAGCTACAATCGGCCATATCTACCAAAAACTTCTCCATTCCACAAGCTTTAGAATGAATCCACAATAAACCATATCGGTGTTCCAGTTCAGGAGAAATTTAGCCTTTTGTTTGCAATACATCACTGAAAACGGCGTTTGTCGAAATTCGGAAAACGAAACGATTGTGAGTAAATGGAACGTATGCAAATTCGTGACTATCTGCATATGGACTCTTAGTGATATGCAGATGTATTCCAACCCTCTTGTGGGTGCATCCCACTCGCGAGTACAAAAGGCGAGTCAATCTGTAACAGCTCATTAGCACGTCAGCTTCTTTTACGTTTTATGCTGCTTCTTGCTTTAGCATTTTCTGGACTTTTCCTGAGCTCGGCCGATTCTTTTCACGCTGCTGTCACATCTACTTGGTCTCGCTTAGTTTATACGAGGGGCAGTACTTAAGTTTTTAGAAAGTAATACAAAAAATAATTTCTTACCAAAAGTTTATGATTTATTGCTTTTCAAAGTATTCTCCTGAAGCATCGATACATTTTTGCATTCGAATAAACCAATTTTCAAAACATTTGTGCCACTCTGAAAGTGGCACAGCAGAAACATGATATTTGTAAGCTTCAATTGCCTCTTCCGGGTTGTTAAAACGTTGACCACGCATTTTATTTTTTATTAACGGAAACAAAAAGAAGTCATTTGGTGCTAAGTCCGGTGAATACGGACAATGAGTCACCAACTCAATTTTTTCGCGCTTCAGATAATCCATAGTGAGTGAAGCTTTGTGTGAGCTTGCGTTGTCTTGGTGCAAAATGATGCGACGTTTTGAATTATTTTTTCTTACTTCTGCAATTACCTTCCGCAAGCAAATTGTGGTATACCAAAGAGCAGTGACTGTTCTACTATCCTCCAAAGGAACGGTTGCAATATGGCCAGATTTACCGAAAAAAGAAGCAATCATCTTTTTGGAAGCACTCCTTGAACGAACAACTTTTGTCGGCCTAATGTCATCTGGAAACACCCAAACACAGGATTGTTGCTTTGTTTCCGGTTCATAGGAATAAATCCAGGTTTCGTCACATGTTATGATATCGTACACATGTTTTGAGGCACCTGAGTTGAATTTTTTTAAATTTTCCTGGCACCATTTCACACGAGCGTCCTTTTCAGCTTGAGATAAATTGTGGGGGATCCACCGGGAACACACCTTTTTCACCTTTAAATGGTCATGTAAAATTGAATGTACGCGGGTCCTCGAAATGTTCAAAGACGTTTCTATTTCATCATATGTCACGTGACGATCAGTAGCAATTAGTTTTCTCACCGCATCAATGTTTTCGGGAGTCACAGCACTTTTTGGTCGACCCTCTCGAACATCGTCACTGAGATTCTTACGACTGCAGGAGAATTCTTTAAACCAGTTGTAAATCGTTGCCTTGGATGGTGCTTCACTACCAAACGTTCATTTCATTCTATCGCAACACTGTTTCTGTGTCAAACCTTGCCGAAAGTCATAAAAAATCATGGCTCTGAAATCCCTTCGACATAACTCCATAATTACTTAGTACTTATGATTTTTGGAAGATCTCAGTAAATAGAATTTCACAGCTTTTGATGTTCTATAAATGCAGACGATCACATAAATATTTGAATTTTGACAAAAATCGTCTGCGCTGAAAGTAGCTGTGTTTTCGTTGCCAGATTCTAAAAACTTAAGTACTTACCCTCGTACTTAGTATGTTTTCCTACATTGGCACGAATTAACCAAGTTGGTTCTTATTCCGTTGCACTTTTTTTCTTCTACCTTTGTAAATTAATATTGAAATTTTATCCCTTTTTGTTTACCCTTCTGACTTTTATTTTCAATTGAAGTCATCACAGAGATCAAATTGTCATACTTTCGAACCTGTAAACAGATATGTCTAGTTTTACAAATGAATAATACGCAGATATGCATTTTGTGTATGGATTTTGCGATGGTAACTCTCGGAGAGCCAAAGAAGAGTACCGTCTATGTTATCTACATCGTCGTGCGCCTAACCGTGCTGTATTTCCCGCAATTCATCGTAGGCTTAGGGAGAGTGGGTCGTTCGTTAGGGTGTACGAAAGGGGCCATGGTCGCCGCTCCGCCACCGCTGAGGAGTCCGTACTCGACCAAGTGGAGGGAAATCCAAATATGAGTTCACGCATACTTGCAAGAGAAGGTGGAATCTCCCAAAGTAAAGTGATAAATGTTTTGCGCAAAAACCAGTATCATCCATACACTTCACACCGGTACAAGAATTACGCCGCTAAGGTTTCCAAAAGCGGGTAACATTCTGCCGCTGGCTTTTGGAGCGAGATATTGAGGAGCACCATTTCCTTAGAACGATACTGTGGACAGATGAGTCACTTTTCACTCGGGATGGCATGTTAAATTTACATAACTGGCATCACTACGCTCAACAAAATCCATTTGTAACGCGAAACTCATCGTTTCAGATGCGATTCAGCTTAAATGTTTGGCTTGGAGTGGTTTGCGATCACTCGATACGTCCACATGTGTTCCAAGGTCATCTGACAAGCAATACATATTTGGAGTTTCAGGAACATCATCTTCCAGGATTACTTGATGCCATTCCTGTACCCCAACGAGCGGAAATCATTTTCCAACACGATGGGGCCCCTGCACATTCTTCCAATGCCGTTCGGGACTTCTTGACTCATCAGTATCCGCGATGAATTGGTCGTAATGAACAAATTCCTTGGCCACCTAGATCGCCAGATATCACTCCATTGGACTTCTATGTTTGGGGTTTCTTGAAGCAAGAAGTTTACCGCACAGAAGTTGCCAGTTTGCAAGATTTAAACAGCCGGCTCGATGATGCAATAATGAAACTGAGGGATGAGCTTTCGCTAAGCGCTACTGTGGTTTCCGTTCGTAAGCGGGAAAGGGCATGTATTAGGTGTGGGGGTGACCAATTTCAGCAGCGGCACTAAATTTCACACATCCTTTCGAATGCATATGTGCCTTAACCTTTTGAAAGGGGCTCTTACGAAATCCTATGGTGAAGCGTGACAGATGCGACACAGCCCCTTTCAAAAGGTTAATCATAAACGTGAGATACGACTTTTTTTTTTTTGCATATTCCTTTGTGAAAGACGGGAGAAATGTCATACTTCTTTTGTTTCCATTCCATTGTGTTTGTAAACTTAATAAAACTGCTACTTTTCTTGTATGTCTTTTAAACTTTCTTTTTTGCATCTAAAAAACAGCGGGCTGAAGGCGGACATGAAATCAGGAACGACAATGGCACCCCGGGAGTCTCCTTCTCGAGAAACGTCGAGTTCAGTGATGAATGTTTTTCAAACAAAAGGCTAAATTTCTCCTGAACTAGAACACCGATATGGTTAATTGTGAGCTCATTCTAAAGCTTGTGGAATGGAGAAGTTTTTGGTAAATTTGACCGATTGTAGCTTGAACGGTGTTTGCAGAATTGCCAGTTGAAGAATTTGGACAAAATCTTCCTTCAAAAAAATAGCATGATACAGTTGAAAATTTTATTTTGCGTCACGTGTAATCTCTGGCGGGGGCCACAGGGCCTTATAAATGTAAATTAATAAATTAAAATTAATAAATAGATAAATCATAGAGCTGAATTTCATTCTTTTATCTATGTTTATTTTTAAGTTATCTTATCTTTAGCTTTTCACTTTTCAACACTGTTCACAAACTTGAATTAAAAATTTTAAATTTGCTGAGCACGATTGAATTCATAATTACAGTACTTGACAAAAGTTTATAAGCATAGTCTTTAAACTAATTTAAGAAAAATCTACAACAATTTTTGTTGTAGGTTCGTCAGTATGTCAGTGCTATGACTAAAATATGTATTATCATGAAATTTTGTACAACATTACTAACAATTACCAACTCATTTCTGCATTCTATTCATTTACTTAGGCGATATTTTGACAACAAGCCTTTGCTTTTAAGTTAGGCTCATACATGATATGCATACATATCAATAACTAAAAATTTGATCTTCGTATTCAGGACCCTGAAAATGTAATAATATCCAAGAAACTAGAGTCGAAAATAGAATTAAAAAAAAATTTGTTTACTCTATGAGTAATATATAGATATATATATATATATATGTATGTGAATTGTACTTCCTGAGCATTGTTCATCAGTATAAAAAAAATTTAGCAAAGTACTTTCATCAATCACATGGAATAGTAAAGACCGTTTAGTTTAACATTGGGTAGTCCTGTATATTGACTATAAACTATATGCAATAACATTGTGCATTTAAATTTAGTCTGATATCACAAACACGTAACACAAAATGAAATATATTTTCAGCAATTTCCAAATATAGCCCCAATATATATACAAATACTTCGGGTAATCCTGTAAACGAATGATGAATAATCTCCATATACCACAATCCACACAAAACATGCTTTTATGCATACAAAAAATATGTTCATTACATATTGTTTAGAACAACCTATAGATGTTGCACCCTACTCAACAACAATTTCCCCCATAGACGTAATGTGTTTGAATTCTCTCGGATATCCTCGTACACGAACCATTTGTATGATCTCAACCAAAAGTGGATTGTAACATCACTGTGTGATGCAGATTTAGAATACCGAGTTTAAATTTCCTGTTACTCTTTGTTCTTGAGATATTCTGATAACAGGCACACATGTAAAAAGACAGATAAACAGACACACATGCAGATGAACCTCTAAAAACTGGATTTTTGTATTCAGGGCACCTCAAAATGTGAATATATTAGAAAAGATCAATTTAGAAATTATGACCCCTTAAACAATAAGTTTTCTACCATACATATGAATAAGAAAATGTGATAAAAGGAAAAAGGATTAGCCTTTTTCGCAGTGGTGTACGTACCAGCAACTCGAAGCTATTTTCCAGATATTTGGAGATCCGCATATAAACCTACATAATTTTTCCGGTACTCATGGAATAGTTTTTCGTACTAGAAAATGCTTCTTAAAAGGGCGTCGCTTGAGAACAGAACTAGAACTGTGCAAGATATCTATTCATAAATATAGAAGTACAGCAGGGTACGTAGTTTCCGCTTTTTAGCTAGTCTAGCTTAATCTAATATCTTTCTGTCATGTTATGCTGGCCGCGTAATAAAAGGCTAGCATAATGCACCTTTTACGAAGGCCAAGCCTTCTTTTTTGTCAGTGGCATCTTTTATGTCGACCACTTTGTATTTTCCAAATGTGCGGCCTGAAGTGAGATGGTACATTAACCTTTTGCATTCGAATCTTCTTTTAATAAGCGTAATGAGCAGCCCGGCAATAGTTTTAATAAAAATGCAAAATATGAAACATAACAATTTTAAATATAAACATTTTATTTCTATATTTGATATATACCGTATTTACCCGCGTATAAGTCGAGAAATTTTGGACAAAAAAAGGCTTTAAAGTTGGGGGGGGTCGACTTATACGTGGGTCCTTATTATTATTTTTTTTTTTATCAGAAGTCAAAAATGCCCTTTTGTAAGAAAATTGTTCTCTTCCCACATTCCATAACACAATGACGTCCTTTACTGTCGATTTCTTAACCACGAGAGAAAAAGAGGAAGGAATTGTTTTTCCGTATCAGCGCTGGGGTGGGGGTTTTGAGGCTGAGTTACGGGAATTGTCCAGGCGATGAATGTACGGCAACCAATTCCCCCCCCCCCCCCCCCGAGAGATCAGTGGGTAAGATTCCGGGAATGTATCACCCTTATGGGCAATTGAATCGTCCGCAAGTGGCTAGAACCACGTGACTCGCTAGAAACATGTGTCCCGCGTTCGCGTTATATCTTGCTCGTTCTTAGTAGTACACTTTATTTATTATTTCTTCGTTTATCTCACTACATTTTTTCTCCTTGTTTCTAATGATATGGCTGAATTAGTTATTAGATAATAGAAAACAGAAACGCAATTCATACGCAGCTGGATTTAAACTTAAAGTTATTTCTTTTGCGGAAGAATCTAACAACTGTGCTGCTTCTCGTCAATTTGGGGTTCACGAAAAATTGATTCGTGATTGGCGCAAGAATAAGGGAAAGCTAGAAAACATCCTAAAATCAAAAAGTCTTTGCGGCATGGAAAATCACATTTTCCAGAACTCGAAAATATATTAAATGATTGGGCTATAGATTGCCGGCAGAATGGTTTTATTATCACTAGAACTGGCATACGTTTACGAGCCATGAAGCTTGCAAAAGAAGAGAAGTATGGTGTTCCAAACACGTTTCGTGCATCAGAACATTGGTGCACTAGATTTATGAATCGTCATGGTTTGACTTTACGCCAGCGCACTGAACTGGCACAAAAATTACCATCTGACTGGGAGGCAACGATTATGAAATTTCAAAAATACGTTATCGATCAAAGAAAAAGGAATTCTTTTGAACTTTGCCATATAGGAAATATGGATGAAACACCCATGTGTTTCGATCTACCAGAAAATAAAACAGTGAACTACAAGGGGGAAAAAAGCATTTTGGTAAAAACCACTGGGCACGAAAAAAACCGGTTTACGGTCGTACTTTCGTGTTTGGCCGACGGTACAAAGCTTCCTCCGTTAATTATTTTTAAAAGAAAAACTTTGCCGAAAAACGTTACATTTCCATCTGGTGTGCTGGTTCGAACCCATGAAAAGGGGTTGATGGATGCTGACGGAACCGTCGACTGGCTTAAAAATGTGTGGGTAAAAGACCGGGAGCTGTTTAAAAAAAAACCTTCCCTTTTAGTTTACGACTTGTTTCGTGGCCACTTTTCTGAAAACGTGAATAAAGTGATGAAAGAACTGAAAACGACTGTAGCTGTAATCCCGGGAGGTTTGACATCCGTCATTCAACCCCTAGACGTTTGCCGCAATAAGCCCTTCAAAGCAAATGTTAGAAAATATTGGGCAACGTGGATTTCATCCGATCATCCAACATGTACAAAGGGCGGCAATATTAGAAAGCCTGACATCGCATTAATTGCCCAGTGGGTTAAAGATGCATGGAATCAAATTCCTTCCGAAATGATTATAAAATCATTCAAGAAATGCTGCATAAGCAATGAACTAGACGGAACAGAAGGTGATGCCATTTTCGAAAGTGATAACGATGAGGAAGAATGTAGCGATACAGAGATTGAAAACGTGTATCATGATGAGCCGATGACGACAAAGTAATTTTGTGAATTGTTTGGCGAGTCCGATACTGAATCGGACTTTGAATCAGTTTACCTTTGTATATTACTACTTTACCATATCATACTAAGTAGTGTCATATTATTATTATTCATTATTATCAGTTTAATTTTGTGTACTAAATTTGTGTATTAATATCTTTATTATTGTATGTTTAGTTTTTTTTTTCAGATAATTTTGAATAAATTATTTTTAAAAAAAATTAAAGTTTCCTTATTTTTGTATATTTAGTATTTTCTTTTTATCCAGATGATTTTGAATAAATGTATTTTTAAAAAAATTCAAATTTCTTGATCAGGAAAATGGGGGGTCGACTTATACGCGGGATTTAAAAAAATTCAAATTTCTTGATCGGAAAAGTGGGGGGTCGACTTATACGCGGGATCGACGTATACGCGGGTAAATACGGTATTTACATATTACAGGCATTATATATGAATATTGTGATTTATAATTTTCCATTGCATGATATTTTGCAAAGCATTCTTGGCCATTTACCAATGACCAAGGCAAGCAACGCCCAAAGGCACTTAATAAAAAATGCGGGTGGAGTCTCTTTCTTAAAAAAATATGAACCTGTTATAGCAATTTTAGTTGTAGAACATTATTGATGGATATAAGATATATATTACCTTAATTGATCACTGTGCCTCTCGAGCGCCATTCGAGATGAAGTAATGTATCGGATGTCGCCTGAATGGTATTTAAAAAAAGAAGAAAAAAAAAAAAACAATTAAGTGTTTACTAAAAATAATTGTCGTACCCCCAATCTATCTTATACTATGAATCATAATATTTTTAGTATCCGCCTATTTTCAGAGTAATTTTATTCTTGTTTAATTGCAACTTCATTTGGACAAATTTATTCTAAAAATGAATTGGCGTGGAAAATGGGCGTGTTTTTAAGGGACGTAACAGTGTTATGATTATTACAGGGATGGAACACTGGCGCAGAATTGATACCGGAATGTGTTTAAGAAATTTCTGTACCTATAATATCGTCGATTTAAGAGGTAGAAAATTTTCTTACATTGATAGTGGTATGAATTCTGCGCCCGTGTTCCATCCCTGTTATTAATGAGATGGTTGGCAAGTATACCTTGAATATCCCTGAAAATATTTCATTTTATAAGGAAATCAAATTTGTGTGGCTGAATTTTTATTTCTTAATCGGTCTACCTTAGACCCAGAAATGACGGATTTTCTATCATTTATATAGTAATCCATTTATAAGATGAAAAAAGAAATGACAGCGACATTTTTATAATGTGTAAATAAAGTTTCCATTTTTTTCCATTCTTAATGAATTAGCATTACAGCTGGTAACATTTACAATTCATTTCGGATTTCTGTTAGCCCCATTTTTTTTCGCTCTTGTATATTTGAAAAATATTTTTCTTATTTCATTACAATTACGTAGTGGAGAAAATCTCTCTAAAATTGAACTGGTTTGGAAAAAAAGGCGGGGTGAACAGTACCCCGAATCGGAAAGTATTATAAATTTTTCCGGGTATGTTTCCAGTACATAAAGCAGAAATTTGAAACCTGTGTGCACGCCTATTGCAATAGGCGTAGCTACACAAAGCTGCTTAAGCATATTCAACGAAAAATATTGTTTGAAAATAAAATTATGAATCGTAAACAAAAGAAAACACAGTTTGCATTCATGAAATTAAACATGAATTTTTTCTGATATAATACATTTGTAAGAAGGGTTCTCTTAATAACACGCAATGTGTTTAATGACAGTGAGGCGTATACTCAAATGTTAAAAAAAAAAAAAAAAAAAAAAATACGTGTGGCACTCGGGGACTGCCGCGGTAAAGCTATTGCACAGCATTTTTTAACAACTTATGCAATTATAATTATTTATTTATTTTATTTATGCAGTATTTTTTTTTTCTTTGATATTAATTCAAGTTACACTTTTTGAGCGTGGTGACCGATAATAAAACAATTTTTTTTCTTTTATTGAATAAATGAGAAGTTAATATTGTTTAAAATATTTTTATTATCTTACAATACATTTAGGTTATTCAAGAATTTTTTCATTGAAACTATAGGTTTATGGCAACTGAAATAAGAAACATAAGTTTGAGAGTTGATATCCTCTAAATATCTGGAAAATACCGCTTCAATGGTGGTCCCATATTTTGTTGTGGATTCTTGAGGTTCATTATTCATTTTCAAATTCAATTTTTCCGAAAGAAAAGTTGTCAACCGCTCTGTCAACCTCACTCATTTTCTTTCACTATTTTTTCATCACTTTCTTCATTAATAAATGCACTTTGTTTATTCATATTTAAAACACTTTATACACAAATTTTACGCGTACAGCTATTTACTGTTGTACATAGATGATAAAAGCCTATACACCTATATACTTTCTCACAAACAGCTGCTTACGTATTCGTCCGATTTCGGAGCAGCTCGTCCATGCGAGATTCTTACAGTCGTACCACATACATACACGTTAAGGTTCAACTAGTCGCGGGCTCGAACTCACTCGTGGACGCGGCCAAAAAGCACGCTGTCTCACCTAGCATTGTGTCTAAAAGAGATGCAATCAGTTATGAGCAGCTAGCAGCTAGTCTACACGCATACGTCTAGTCGCACGCACACAAACACCGTGCCGAAGTCTGCCGAACTGTGTTAGGTTTATTTTCGTTACGGAATTTCTTGATTCGGTCGCCGCGCTCAAAGCCCGCGATAAAAGCTATGCAACAGCTTAAAAATTGCATAAGCCACACAACGAAATGGTTATTTACTATGATTATTTACATTCTTAAAAAACCTATACACGGTTAGTACAATACGTATTTTTCAGTTTCAGTAAACTTTTATGGCAATTTTTGTTATAAAATAAGCTTATTATTTTAAAACTAGCAGGCTACGCCCGCTTCGCTGGTCACTATTTTTAAATGAATCACAAAAATTAATGAATTCTCAAAATTGCATTAATTTTTATCATGTGATAAAAAAAGAGAAAAAAAATTCTGATCAGGAAAAATGTCGCACCGGGTCCCCACTGCCTTCGGCAGCGTAGACCCGTGCGCTGCGCGCACGTATTCCTTCACCATCCTTATGACTTCTCAAAATTCCATGTTATTACTCATAAACTTTCATTCTTAAGAAAAGGAATTAAAAAATATATCATTTAGCATCGGGTAAAAACTCACACCGGGACGCCACTGCCGTCGGCAGCGCAGACCAATACGCGCTGTGCGCGCACGTTTGAGGATATACGTGCGCTGTACACGCATATTCCTTCTCAACTCAAACTTTTATTATTAAGAAAATAAAATTAAAAAAAAAATCTTCTATCAACGGGTAAAAACTCGCACCGGGTCCCAAACCCATGCGCGCCTATTCCTTCCCCACCGTTCCAGCCCCTCCTAATTAACTTGCATATACCAATTTTGAACGGTCTTACTCAATTAGCTGAGATGCAAAAGAAAACCTGATCAGGACACTTTAAATTGTAAATCAGGTGAAATCTCGAATTCCACTTTCGATAATGTAAAAGAACTTTAAAATATCTTTCGAATGATGTATTAGAAATAATTTAATCATAATTAGAATATGAAATATTGAAATTTAAAAATATTACAGCGCCATCTGGCTGTAGAAGTTTCTGTAATCTATTGTTCCATTCCAGATCAACAAAGCTTTCAAATGATGTATTACTCATGAAATTATTTTAATTAGTAGATGAGATACAAAAGAAAACCTAATCAGGAGACCTCAAAACGTGTAAATCGGGTGAAATCTCCAATTCCATTTTCGATAATGTAAATGTACTTTAAAATGTGTATCAACTAAAGTAAGCTTTCAAATCATGTTTTACTTATGAACTTTTTTTAATTAATAACTGAGATACAAAAAAAAAAAAAAAAAACTGATTCAGGACACCTCAAAACGTGTGAATCTGGTGAAAACTTTCGATAATTTAAAAAACTTTAAAATATCTTTCGAATGATGTATTACAAATAATTTAATCATAATTAGAAATTCAAATATTGAAATTTGAAAATATTACAGCGCCATCTGGCGGTAGAAATTTCTGTAATCCACTGTTCGATTCCAAATCAAAAAAGCTTTCTAATGATGTATTACTTATGAAATTATTTTAATTAGTAGCTGAGATACAAAAGAAAACCTAATTAGAAGACCTCAAAACGTGTAATTCGGGTGAAATCTCGAATTCCATTTTCGATAATGTAAAAGTACTTTAAAATGTGTATCAAGTCATCAAAGCTTTCAAATGATGTATTACTTATGAAATTTTTTTAATTAATAACTGAGATATAAAAGAAAACTGATTCAGGGCAGCTCAAAACGTGTAAATCTGGTGAAAACTTTCGATAATTTAAAAGAACTTTAAAATATCTTTCGAATGATGTATTAAAAATAATTTTATCATAATTAGAAATTGAAATATTGAAATTTGAAAATATTACAGCGTCATCTGGCGGTACAAATTTCAGTATTCCACTGTTCGATTCCAAATCAAAAAAGCTTTCGAATGATGTATTACTTATGAAATTATTTTAATTAGTAGCTGAGATACAAAAGAAAACTAATTCAGGAGACCTCAAAACGTGTAAATCTGGTGAAAACTGTCGATAATATAAAAGAACTTTAAAATATCTTTCGAATGATGCATTAAAAATAATTTAATCATAATTAGAAATTGAAATATTGAAAGTTAAAAAAATTACAGCGCCATCTGGCGGTAGAAATTTCTGTAATCTATTGTTCCATTCCAGATAAACAAACTTTCAAATGATGCATCACTCATGAAATTATTTTAATTAGTAGATGAGATGCAAAAGAAAACCTAATCAGGAGACCTCAAAACGTGTAAATCGGGTGAAATCTCGAATTTCATTTTCGATAATGTAAAAGTACTTTAAAATGTGTATCAACTAAAATAAGCTTTCAAATGATGTATTACTTATGAACTTTTTTTAATTAATAACTGAGATACAAAAAAAAAAAAAAAACTGATTCAGGACACCTCAAAACATGTAAATCTGGTGAAAACTTTCGATAATTTAAAAGAACTTTAAAATATCTTTCAATTGATATATTAAAAATAATTTAATCATAATTAGAAATTGAAATATTGAAATTTTAAAATATTATAGCGCCATCTGGCGGTACAAATTTCTGTATTCCACTGTTCGATTCCAAATCAACAAATCTTTCAAATGATGTATTACTTATGAAATTATTTTAATTAGTACCTGAGATACAAAAGAAAACCGATTCAGGAGACCTCAAAACGTGTAAATTAGGTGAAATCTCGAATCCCACTTTCGATAGTATAAAAGTACTTTAAAATATCTTTCGAATGATGTATTAAAAATAATTTAATCATATTCAGAATTCGAAATATTGAAATTTAAAAATATTACAGCGCCATCTGGCGGTAGAAAATTCTGTAATCTACTGTTCAATTCTAAATCAATAAAGCTTTCAAATAATGTATTACTTAAAAAATTATTTTAATTAGTATCTGAGATACAAAAGAAAACCTAATCAGGAAACCTTAAAACGTGTAAATCACGTGAAATCTCAAATTCCATTACTTATGATAGTCGGTTAATGGAAGGTGACAGAAATTTGTGGCGTCTACTCTTGAAATTCCATTCAAATAAGTTTCAAAATGACATATTACTTTTGAAATTATGCTAATTAGAAGCTGAGATACAAAAATGATATAAAACGATTTATGTCAGACTTTTTCGTGATTTTCTCCGAAACTTGGGTAATTCCGGGCTAAATACTGTTCAAAATCCTTAGTATGAAATGTGAAAGGAGTATCAGAATTCGAAATTCTGCAAAATATAAAAGAATAAAGGCGTTCTGGGTTTTCCGTTGTTTTCTCCGAAACAACCGTTCCTTTTCTACGTTTTTGCCCCTCCCCCCCTTTCCGTCCCTTCTAATAATTTTACACTTGAAAATATCCGCAATCGATTTATCTTTCCTTGAAACCTAATAATAACAATTTCAAACGCTGTAACTCTTTTTATTTATTTATTTTTATTTATTTTTTTTTTCTGGCCGTTTACTTGCCCCCCCCCCCTCCCCTTCAAGCCCTTCCTAATAATTCTACACTTTCAAAAATATTCAGAATCGAAATATCGGGCGTTAAAAACACCAATATTACGAAATTTCAACGGCATATCTCAATTTAAAATAGTTGAAAATATAATACAAAATTTAATCTCATTTTTTTGTTTATCCACATATTTTCATGAAAATTGAACAGTAGCTTTATAATATGCTGTCTAGGCTGAATATGAATTCAAATGTAACGTGAATTAAAATTTGAAAAAAATTGAAAATTGCAATATTTTTCCCTACTACAAAACACGTGACATCTTGATCGATTGCAATCATTTCCTTTTTGATGACAGACGATGGGTCTTCATTACTGGCATTTGAAATGATGTTGCCACAGAAAATTCATACTTTAGTTAATTTTAAAAAATCTAATTGTTGTACCGATAAACCACTTGCACACTTAGATTCAGAAAAAATGCCCCTTTCATTTGGTATCGAAATTGTAACGATCGGACAAATATTTCTAATTTATTTTCCACTTTTTCTGCTTTGAGATCGCTTTTAGATTAGACATGAGTGGACATTTTAATTAATATCTCCACAACTAATTAAAATTTTCAAATTCTGTTTCGAGGAAAACATCGGAAAGGCTCCAGAGCATCCGTATGTCAATTTTTGTACTTCTGCGTTCAATAGGGGCTGAACGTATAAAAGAACAGACAGACAGACAGACAGACAGACAGACAGACAAACCTTTCCATTTATTATTATAGAAGATAATTTTATTATAGGGAAGTTCTGATGGAAGATTCCTTAAAAGTAGGCGGGTCTGTGCGAACCCTGTTATATTGGTATTAATTAAAGCAATGGCTAATTTAATATTTAATACATCTATTACTTTCTTCTATATGTAATACTAGCCGCCTTCGGCGACCAGCTGGTTCGCGATCCCTGAAAAATCCGACTTTACGAAACTCCCGCTCGGTGGCGCCTGCGGCGCCTTTTTCCCGTATCAGGTCTAATAACAGCTTATTGATATATCGTGAAAATAGCTTATCTAAATCGCAGTAAACTCCCGTGCGGTAGCGCCTTCGGCGCTGATATTTCAAATTTCTAACTTTAGCTAAGTCCCGCTCGGTGGCGCCTGCGGCGCCTTATCCCCGTTTTAGAACTTACAACACCTTCCTCGCTCATTGGAATTTGAAATATTGAAATTTTAAAATATAGCAGCGCCATCTGGCGGTAGAAATTTCTGTAATATATTGTTCAATTCCAAATCAACAAAGCTTTCAAATAATGTATTACTTATGAAATTATTTTAATTAGTAGCTGAGATACAAAAGAAAACCTAAAAAGGAAACCTTAAAACGTGTAAATCGCGTAAAATCTCGAATAATACTTTCGATAATATAAAAGAACTTTAAAATATCTTTCGAATGATGTATTAAAAATTATATAATCATAATTAAAATTTGAAATATTGAAATTTTAAAATATTTCAGCGCCAGCTGGGATAAAAAAGAAAACCAAATACCTTGCCTTAAAATCTTAATATGCCAACCAATTTCAAACGCTGCAACTTTTTTTTTTTTTTTTTTGCTTTTTTTTCCTGTTCCTCAAGCCCTCCCTAATAATCGTACTCTTTCAAAAATATTCATAATCGAATTATCGGGCATTAAAACTACATACTACGAAATTTCGACGGCTGCAAATACTGCAAAATATAAAAGAAGACAATCTTTTTTCCAATAAATATGTCATTTTTTTAATTATTCATATATTTTCATGAAAATTGAACAGGAAAAAAATCCCCTTTCATTTGGTGCCAAATTCGTAATGATCGGACTAATATTTCTAATTTATTTTCCATTTTTTCTGCTTTTAATTCCGTTAAAATATCTACTTTTATGCGATCGAGGGGAATTCTGAGGCATTGAGATCGCTTCTTGATTAAGACATAGGTCTACATTTTAATTAATATCTCCGCAACTAATTAAAATTTTTAAATTCTGTTTTGACTATCAACTCGGGAAGGCTTCTGCGCACCCGTATGTCAAATTTTATACTTCTGCGTTCAGTAGGCGCTGAACGTATAGATGCACAGACAGACAGACAGACAGACAGACAAACATCTTCTTTTATTATTATAGATAGAGAAAGTATTGGATTCGCGAAAATTTTCGACCTCCGTTTTTTGACGGATCTATACGTTTTGGTATGTCCTGAACACGAATTGATAGTTTTTAAAAAATGTCTGTCTGTGTGTGTGTGTGTGTGTGTGTGTGTGTGTGTGTGTATGTGTGTGTGTGTCTGCCTGTCTGTCTGTCTGTGGTTTCTTGTTTTTACCGTATCTCACGAACGAATGAATGAAATTCAACCAAACTTGGTATATAGTTGGAACCTGACGAGGCATGGTGCTGATTAGATTTGGGGATCAATCGCCCAGCAGGTGGCGCTGTGATCGCAAAATTTCGTATTTTTCACCGTATCTCACGAGCCAATGAATGAAATTGAACCAAACTTGGTGTATAGTTGGACCCTGACATAGAATGGTGCTGATTAGATTTTGGGATCAATCGCCCAGCAGATGGCGCTGTGATCGCATTTTATGTAAACTTTTTAACATGGCAATATAGGACAAAATTTCGTATAAATGTACATAATGAGAGTTATTTTTAACTTGTGATTGTAAAATTAATATGAGTTATTGATAATAGTAATAGTTAACTAGGAAAAAATTTCTGTGCATGTGGGGGCATCGCTTCCCCCCCTGGGAGGGAAGTATTCCCCGGGGGGGGGGGTAAATTTTCAAGATGGGTGTCTTTCGAAAGATCTCGTCAATACCTTTAAAACGAATGGTTGAACTATAATTCTGTGATAATTTAAAACGAAGTTATCAATCAAAGTTATCAAAAAATGTTCCCTAATGTTCCTCGCTACTGTTAAAGAGCTGTCGTATTTTGCAGATGGTTCAAAAAGATATTAGCATGTAATGAAATCGTGGTACAGAAAGACAATAATTAGAATTGTTAATCTTGTAGGGTGAACTTTGCATTGCTTTTCTTCCACTGATGTTTTGAACAATTTTTTAATCCACTTCCGTTCAGAGTAAATATGAACCTCTACGTCTCTATGATCGATTTTTAATATTACAAACTGGCGCCAGATTGTAGCGTCACAACTTCGAAGTAGTCCACTTAAGCAGCGTTATCAGATGGATTTGGTGCCATACTCATACTTTCCAACATGCTAATTAAAATTCTATAATACTGCTAGCCCCGCTTTCTTTTTCATAGCAGTATCCTGTTAGAGTATTTTTCTTCTCCAAATGCAATTACGATTAAATAAAAAGAAAAGTACTCCAAAAAGGTACTGATGTGTGAATGAAAAAAAAAAAGGCGGGTTTAACAGTACTACGGAATACTAATTAGTATGTTGGCAAGTATGCATACACTGCCGTCAGAAAAATTCTCAAGATTTCTAAATCTTCACGTTGCAAAATACGTACTACATTCTGATAGGCCAACAACTACATACAGAGTCCATTAAAACTATGTATAATAAGAAAAATTATGTAAGCAAAATAAAATCTATAAACGTTTCATTAGAATATAATTATTGAAATTGAAAAATGATATATTTTTTTGAATAAGTATCTAGTGAACATTTATTTAAATAAATATATTTTTGAAACGCAACCTTTGTTAATGTGTGGACATGTATATATGTATATTCTTATATACAGTGTATTTCTGTATTGTGCGAAAAAATTCAGAAGGAAAAATGAAAAGGCCATGTAGGCGTAAATAAACAAAACTCTGTTTGTCATTGACAATTTTTCGAATAACGTTCTAGCTACAATAATTAAACTGTAAAATTTTCTAAAAACATGTTTAATATCTTTTGAAGTAATTCAAAATGAACCATATCGGTTGTCTTCGGCAGTAAAATATTAGCCATTTCATAAAATTTTATTTTTTTAAGGAAAATCAGGTTCCGCCCATCATCTATCGTATGCCTATCCTATCGAATATCTTTCTAAATTTCTAAATATTATCAGGAGAAAAAATTAAATATAATATCCAGAAGAAAATAATATGCTGATTTTCACTGATGTTAAACTTAATTTTGGATTCATTGATTTTTATCTTTCTCAGCTTGTGAATGAATATTTTTAGTATTTGATGATATATTGTACAAATATTTTTTGCAGGATGGTCATTATAAATTTCAGCAACTAAATTATTTATTGTGTGCATTAGCCTTATCTATATTACGCTATTTTAATAATTTACTTTCATTTGTACAATCAGAAAAAATAAATAAATAGAAATAAACCATCACACACCTAATTTCACCTTAAATTATCGTAGAAAGATGCGGCTGGTACCGATCGATCTGTAATAACGTCTTGTTTATAATGTATAGTAAAATTTTGCTTAAAGGGTCACCTATATACTAAAACAGGCCTCAACTTCATTTTATTTTAATAGCAACCCCTATTTTACCATGTTTTTATAAACTTTCATACTTGTTTGTTTGTGTGTTTGTTTGTCCGGTACAGATCTTTCAATCTATTTTTAACTAACTTTCCTACTAGCTAGACATTTGAAACTTTCACAGTAGCTCAGAACCCGGTGACAACACAATACTTCGAAGTCAGATTTTCGAATTTTCGAATAGTTGTGTTTTAATTAACTAAAGTATGAAAATAATAAGCTCTTAGTAGCAATACAAATAAACATTAAAATATTAGATTTTATTTAATTGTTGCCAAAAAAAAAAAAATTACGAGTTAATTTTCTTTCGACATAAAAATAAATACATTTAATTAAACATGAACGTTAAAAAATTATAAAAAGTTAAATGATGCATCTTAAAAAAAAAATTGACGTCATATCATCACTTTAAAAATTTTATACACATTGATAAGTGCTAATTTATGATGCTAATATACGTTGTTCTAACGGAGTAATATTTTATTTTTAAAACCAACTTTTTTTTTTTTTAATTTTTTTTTAATTATTATTATTATTAGTTCACTGAACTGAATCCGCGTGATTAAATATTGCTTAGATATTATTTTTTATCCTCGCGTATTTTATTAATAATGCATCAGAAAATTTAAAAACATGGCATATAAAAAGTTTTTTTTTTTTTATCTTATAATTATTTGATCTCATATTCAAATCTCTGAGATCAAGACGGTTCGGAAAATGTGCTATTTATATACTTTAAATCAATTTTTCATAAAGTTACAAGCGAAAATGTAATAAGGGTCAATCTATACGTTTAGAAAAAATAAATTATAATCTACTACAAAATGGACATTATTCAATAAGATTTATACTGGAAAAAAAAGTACAAAAACATTAATTATATATAAAATAAGTCAATCAAGAGAACATGTGTGTTTGTTTATGAATTAAAATTTTTTTATATAGTTTATTTTTATACAAATACATAGGTGACAAGTCTGCTATTTTTGGCGGTAGACTTTAAACCGGAAATATTTTATAGCTGCTCTCGGTAATATTAATCGTCGAAACTAAATTTAACCATTTTCATTTAAAAATGGGCCGCGATAGCCCAGTCGGTAGAGTGCTGGCCTCGTAATTGGAAGATTGCGGGTTCGGTACTCGAGCCGGCCAAAGACCGTCGTGTACACTAATGGTGGCTGGTGCCCGTAAAATCTATCGTGGCCGCAATGTCCTCCATGTTCCCATCAAAAATTATACATCTGGGGGTCGCCGAAGCGGGAGAGCCATCCCTTCCGTGGAGGATCAAAATTGTGATGGCATGTATCCGGACCACCTCTAGGGGTGTGCCTCAGACCGTCGCCAATTGCCCATCTGCGCAGCACTAGTGCGACGTAAAACCCAACCAACCAACCAACCCATTTAAAATACTGGTGTCAATTCTGATTTAAAAGTTTTAAAACTTGCCAGCTCTGCACATGGAATTAGGGTTGCCAGATCTATCCCTTTTTTTTTATTCAATAGTCACCAAAAATTTTTATTTGTAACGTTTGACTAATCACTTCGAACATTGATAGTCTATTATATATATCAAATGTCACTTCTCAAAATCATTGGTGAGTATAGAATTAAGAAATTGTTTACTAAATCACTCTATGCGTTGAAATTCAAATAGCTTGAGTCATATGACCCCTATAATGTTCAACTACAAAAATCTATGTAGAAACGTAAAGGAATAATGTGATAATGATAATAATAGCGGTAAAAAAAAGCGCTTAATATTTAAAATATATATATAAATATAATATACATATATGTTGGGTATATATTTCTTTTATACTGCAAACCCCGCTTGAAAGTGTTACTATGAAGTTTTACATTCAATTTGAGGTGTACAAATCTACAATACACAATATACAAAAAATATACATAGCAAGATTTAAACTAAAATCTGAGAAAAGATATTTAATATTCAATAAAAAGGAGATACTGTTCAAAAGCATTCGTATTTTGAGTAATAAGTCACGCCTTTATACGTTTCTCTAAAACAAACAAATTATATTTAACAAATTCAGGATTAAATAATTGAAATTTTATCATCAACAATCGAAACGGTCAATTTCATTAATTTATACACTGGTTCTCATAATTATAAGGACATCCGTTTTTCTATATTAACTAAACACTGAACACTATTATTTAAACAAATATATTTTTTATTAATTTGAATTTCATTAATGGACTATATTTAAAAAGTTTTATCGTTTTTCTATCTTAAAAAACTTTAAATACGGTCAAAAAGTATATTTTTTTAGGAGTTCACAATTATAAGGACAACTCGAATCTTAGTAATTCGTTTCAGTTATTCTTTAAATTAATATTTTATGGGGTCTCTTTTTAGGATGAAACAGTCAGACATTCTCTCTGGTATATATATATATATATATACTTTTTTTTTATATTCAGTTTCAATACCATTTCATACAGCATAGATGATATTCTGAATACATTTAAACTATTTAAATTTGCTTTCCACTTGCATGCACTTTTCTAATATGATCAGAGCCTGATTAAGGGGGAAGCACACATTATCCCCGCTCCCACCGGAATATTTTTACAATTATTTTTTACTTCATGTCATAGAAATTCCACGCTTTGACAAGGAAATATTTTTTATAAAAAGTGAACGGTGTAAAACAATCCAATTTACTCACCGTTATTAGACACCAGAATTCTTTTAAAATAATTTTTAATGAAAATTTTCTGTTTATTATAGGAGGAAAGTATTTGTTAAAAAATAACGGTGTAAGTATAAATAATGTGTGCTTCCCCCTTAATCAGGCTCTGAATATGATACGTTGAGGTTTTTTCAACTTTTAGGCCACGGAAAAGGCAATAATACAGAAGTTTCTTTCTTCGAACTATTTGCTATTGCTCTAGAAGTGGAACAAAAATGTAAGTCTTGTTGAAAAAAATATTATTACGCCCCAAAATCTAACAAAAATCTGAGACTTCCTCTTTTAAAATTTGCTGATATTCTCTTGATGTTCATAATAATAATAATAAATAATAATAATAAATTCATTCTGCATTCCGTAGAAACAGCTCCCCAGAGCACCATAGATCCACCTTTAAAATGCCCGATTCATAGCTATTTTTAAAAAATCTGCTCTGTCTTTCGCTATCTTCAGATCGTGCCAGTAACTGTTAAAACCATTTGGTTAATCAAGAATAAAATGTTTCTCATCCGAAAATGCAACATTTTACCATTTAATATTGTCTTTATTCAACTTTAATACAGACGTTCTTTCCTCCATCAAATGCTTATTGATTATTACAGGTTTTTTTTTCATTTTAAAATATTATTAATTATTTTAAACATGCATAAATGTGGACCCTAACATTTCGTTAAAAATTACGAGCAAATTCAGCAGCAGTCACTATGAGTAGAACAGTAAGAGGAATTATGAGTCTTCGGTCTCTGTAAAACAACTCTGATTTTGCATCAGATCTCTCTCCTATCGAACAAGCAGTTCAAAGTTTGATCACATTTCCTTCAGCAATTTTAGATCTTCGAATTTCATTAGGAATTCGGCGGATTGAAATTATCCTTCCACTTAAAAAACACATTTATCATACTTCACTACATGAACGTCCTTTTTTTCGAGGAATGATCAGTAATGTCCGTCCAAGAACAATTGAAGGCTTATATATGAATTAATCTAGCCCAGTAATTAACAAATTCGCATGTCAACTTTAATTTATCCGCTAGTAAGTTAAATAAAACAAAAAAATCTTGATTGTCCCTATAATTATGAACATTTAAAAACATGGAGAAAAAAATATTTTGCATTATTTTTATTAATTTTGTTTCATATTAAAACAAGTCCTTCCGGCTTATTCGGAAGGGTAGGTTGATTTCTTTTTCTTTATCAAGTAGCCGTCATTTTGTTTCAAAATGGCGGCTATAAATTATTAACGAATTAGTAGAAATATTGATTAGGCTATCTACATATGAAGTTTTAAGCAAATCGGTTCATAAATACTATTTTACGTGAATTTAAAATTTTCAAGTGGCCAGCGCTTGGAAACAAGATGGTGGGCCAAGGTGACAAATTTATCAAATGGATTTGTGAGATAAGACTACTGTACAAATATAGTTGGAATTAATTCAGAATCTCAAAAGTCCTCGCGTTGAAAAATTAAGTGGCTGCCACTTGGATCAAAACGGCAGAGAAAGTTGCTCAGTGAACTAATTAATCTAAAATATTGTTGCAAATTTGAAAATAATTCAATTATTTCTTTTTTTTTGCAGAAATTCTTTCAAAGAGGCTTAGTATGTTGATTAAATGTTAATTTTCTGCATTTCTAGTTTGTTTCAACGTTAAAATAGCCTAATTTCCCTTTAAAAACGCATTAAAAAGCTCCAATATGGCAGGAAATGGATTTGGCGCCAAATTTGGCAACTTTTCCACTTGGCAACGTTTTTGGCGAGGAAATCCATAGTTCATTAATAAACTTCATTGAGACACTTATATAATCTATGTATACATCAAAATTCAAACAAATTCGGAATACTCTTTTTACAATTTGAATTTGAAATTTTCAAGTGGTCACCACTTGAAATCAAAATGGTGGAGCAACATGGTTAAGAAACTCATCCAAGATACTCATAAAACAAGTTAACACGCTGTCCAAATTTGGTTCGATTTGGAGCATTATTTTGGAAGTTATCGTAATTTTAAATTTTCAAGTAGCAGCCTGATTTCAAGTGGTCCCGCTTAACTTAAGATATCCGCCACTTTATTGAAAATGGCGGATATAGTTCATTAATAATGTTCTTTGAGACACTTGTATAAAGTATGTATACATCAAAATAAAAAAAAAATCGGAATACGCTTTTTACAATTTGAATTTGAAATTTTCAAGTGGTCTCCACTTGAAAATAAAATGGCGGAGCAACTTGGTTAACAAACTCATCTAAGATAGTTATAAAATAAGTCAAGACACTGTCCAAATTTGATTCGATTTGGAGTATTATTTCAGAAGTTATAGTGATTTCAAATTTACAATTGGTAGCCTGATTACAAGTGACCCCGCTTAACTTAAAATATCTGCCACTTTATTAAAAATGGCGGATAAACTTCATTAATAAACTTCATTGAGACCTTTATGTGGCCTGTATTTACATCAAAATTCAATCAAATCTTGCTTTAAATCAAGAGCCTGATTAAGGGGGAAGCACACATTATTTATACTTACACCGTTATTCTTTAACAAATACTTTCCTCCTATAATAAACAGAAAATTCTCATTAAAAAATTTTTTAAAAGAATTCTGGTGTCTAATAACGGTGAGTAAATTGGATTGTTTTACACCGTTCATTTTTTATAAAAAATATTTCCTCGTCAAAGCGTGGAATTTCTATGACATGAAGTAAAAAATAATTGTAAAAATATTCCGGTGAGAGCGGAGATAATGTGTGCTTCAACCTTAATCAGGCTCTGTTTAAATCTGCTTTTTACATTGTGGGTGTGAAATTTTCAAGTGACTGCCACTTGAAAACAAAAAGTCGGAGCAACTTGGTTAACGAATTCATCCAAGATATTTATAAGATCAGTTCACTGTCCAAATTTAATTCGATTTGGAGTATTATTTCGGGAGTTATCGTGATGACAAAATTTTCATTATATATATAGATAGATAGATAGATAGATAAACGAAGTGATTGCAATAGGTCGATTTCTAAAGAAATCAACCTAAAAATTATAGCAGTTCTGGTTTTTAGAATACTAGATATATTAAGTGCACTTAGTATGATCTTGTTCACAATTATTTTTACATTAGTTATTTCAAAACATAAAGTGTCCTTATAAATATGAGAAGGAGTGTATATGCTAGAGTCAAACAAAATAAAATTAAGGAAACAAGAAACATTTTTTAAAGTAAAGTATTGTTTCAAAAAAAGCCAAAGGGTGGGGTTTATTTTTCTTTTGGAATGTCATAAAAATTTCCTGCCAGCAATGCATTAATTTGTCAAAAATTTGTTAAGTTGTATCGTAAACATCGAAACCTTACTTAGAAAAAAAATAAATAAATAAATAAATAAATAAAATAAAATAAAATAAAATAAATTTTTGCAGTACTGAACTGAATTTGCATGAATTAGTCTGATAAAGTATGTCCCACATAACACGATTTCCTATTGGCCAGAACGAATATCCGTGTTATACAGTAGTGTACTGCACCCTAATTCTTAATTTTAAATGTATAAGATCTATATTTTTAAAGTTAATAAGACGTATTACTTTGTTTTAAATTGATAATGTGAATTTTAGGCCGTGATTAGAATAATCGAAAATAAATAATATTGCACCTTGTTTCATAGATTTTATAAAAAAAAAAAAAAAAAAAAAAAAAAATCCATTTTTTGATTCTGCATTAAAAATCATTTAATAAAAATTTAATATTTTGTAATGTTACGTCATGCGATAAAATTTAAATATTATAAAGCTTACAAACGGTACAGTAGACAAATGCGAAAATGTCACAGCAAGATTAAAACAGAAAATTCGTATTAAAAAATCTTATAAAATTTATTAAATATTAATTATAATAATTTAAGAAAATAAAAAAAGCAATCTGTAAATTATTTTTTTAAAAAAATAAATAAAAAAATAAATAAATAAAAATCAGGTTGCGTCTAATTTTGTGTGGTGAAATTAAAGTGAAGTACGCATTCTATTCTAATAAATACTTTGACATTTCTTACATTAATTCGATTTTATACACTTTTTAATGTAATGATATTTTAAAATACCGCCAGTAGATAAAATATTAATAGGTAAGATGTCGTTATGTACAATTTTATAGTAAACGTGAACACCATTCATCCTGTATATTGCTTCTTACAAATTGATTAATGTAATGATAAATGCTGTAACAATTTTCAGAAGACAGATAAAAATGAGTTATGACAAATGAACTGACAAAAACTGGCTATTTCCGTTGTCATCCGAAACAAAAGCCTCAACATCATATTTTTAGAAAATGAATTTTACAAACCATTTATCTTATCTGATTTTTGAGCTTATAACTAAATTAAAAAGATAATTAAATTTAATGAAAAATGAGCTAGCACAATACAATGAAATCTTCAAACTTTTCAATATCCGGAAATTAATCCTTGATTTAAAAGTTTTTTTCAAAATAATTTATTTTCAGCAAAACATATAATTTTTTTCACAAAATTTGGAAAATAATAATAATAACTAGCGAGCTTCGCCCGCTAGCGGGTCAGTATTTTCAAATGAATCACTATAATTAATGAATCACTATCAGTAACTTTTAGTCCTAAGAAAAGAAATTAAAAAAAAAAATCATTTCTGATCGGGTAAAATGTCGTCCCGGGTCCCCACTGCCTTCGGCAGCGCAGTCCCGTGCGCCCAAGTTAAGGGATACACGCGCTGCGCGCGCGTATTCCTTCCCTGACCCTTCGTGCCCCCCCCCAAAAAAATCATTTCTGATCGGGTAAAAACTCACACCGGGTCCCCGCTGCCTTCGGTAGCGCAGACCCATGCGCGCTGCGCGCGCACGTGTGAAGGTATACGTGCGCTGCGCGCAAATATTCCTTCTCAAATCAAATTTTTATTCTTAAGAAAAGAAATGAAAAAAAAATCATTTCTCATGGGGTACAAAGTCGGCCCGGGTCCCCACTGCCTTCGGCAGCGCAGTCCCGTGCGCGCTGCGCGCGCACAAGTTAAAGAGTACACGCGCTGCACGCCCGCATTCCTTACCTGACACTTCGTGCCCCCTAAAAAAAATCATTTCTGATCGGGTAAAAAATCACACCGGGTCCCTACTGCCTTCGGCAGCGCAGACCCATGCGCGCTGCGCGCGCGAAGCGCAGTCACGTGCGCGCTTCGCGCGCGCAAGTTAGGGGATACGCGCGCGGTGCACGCCTATTTCTTCCCCACCCTTTCAGCCCCTTATAATTAACCTACGTATACCAATTTTGAACGGTCTTACTCAATTAGCTGAGATGCAAAAGAACACCTAATCAGGACGTCTCAAAACGTGTAAATCTGCTGAAAACTTTCGATAATATAAAAGAACTTTAAAATATCTTTCGAATGATGTATTAAAAATAATTTAATCATGATTAGAAATTGAAATATTGAAATTTGAAAATATTACAGCGCCATCTGGCGGTAGAAATTTCTGTATTCCACTGTTCCATCCCAAATCAACAAAGTTTTCTAATGATATATTACTTATGAAATTATTTTAATTAGTAGTTGAGATACAAAAGAAAACTGATTCAGGAGTTCTCAAAACGTGTAAATCTGGTGAAATCTTGAATTCCATTTTCGATAATGTAAAAGTACTTTAAAATGTGTATCGAATGGCGCATTAAAAAAAATTTAATCATGATTAGAAATAGAAATATTGTAATTTAAAAATATGACAGCGCCATCTGGCGGTAGAAATTTCTGTAATCTACTGTTCGATTCCAACTCAACAAAGCTTTCAAATGATGTATTACTTATGAAATTCTTTTAATTAGTAACTGAGACAAAAGAGAAACCCATTCAGGACACCTCAAAACGTTTAAATCAGGAGAAATGTCGAAATATCGAATTTTTGTAATCTACTATTCAATTCCACATTAACAAAGCTTTCAAATGATGTATTACTTATGAAATTATTTTAATTAGCAGCTGAGATACAAAAGAAAACCCATTCAGGACACCTCAAAACGTGTAAATCAGGTGAAATCTCTAATTCCACTTTCGACACTTTAATTAGTAGCTGACATACAAAAGATAACCCATTCAGGAGACCTCAAAACGTGTAAATAAGCTGAAATCTCGAATTCCACTATTGCGATGCAAAAGAAAACCTAATCAGGAGACCTCTAAACGTGGAAATCTCGAATTCCCTTTTCGATAATGTAACCGTACTTTAAAATGTGTATCGAGTGATACATTAAAAAAAAAAAAAATAAACATAATTAGAATTTTAAATATTGAAATTTTAAATTATTACATTCCATGACACCTCAAAACGTGTAAATCAGGTGAAATTTCGAATTCCATTATCTAAGGTAGTCGGTTAATGGAAGTAAATAGAAAAATAAATATTTTTACCCTAAGTGTATTTGTGTCGTTTTGAAACTGGTATCCTCTTTCGACAGATAAAATGTCAGGCGTGTAAAGATAAAGTTTAATTTGCAATTAAAATGTAAATCTTTTGTTTATTGACCAAAATCGCTGAAATTTGAACTGCAAGTTTGTTTTGTGGTGTTAAGATTCTATACTAATTGAAATGTGCGAATTTTGAAAAATTGAAGAAAATAGAAAATTGCAATTTTTAATCGCAGTACAAAAACACGTGACCTCATTAAACACCAGATGTTTTTTCTTTTCGTTCAAGATCGTCTGCCTAGTTAAAATGCTTGTGATTTGTTGCCACCATTTTTTTTAGTTTAGTTAATTTAAAAAAATCTGATTGTCCGATCGATAAGCCGTTTACACCATCGGATTGAGAGAAAAAAGCCCTTTCCAATGGTATCTTGTTTGTAACAATACGACTGATATTTCTAATTAATTTCCCACTTTTTCCGCAAAAATGTCGCTTTTTAAGCATTTAATCATGAATTCTGGGTCATTTTTCGGTAGACATGGGTGGACATTTTAATTAATATCTCCGCTAATTAGGGTCGCATCGCTTAGCGAATTATCGCGATGTCGAGATGAAGAAATTCTGCGTCTGTCGACACCGGTTTCGAGGCGCTGCGACCATTAGCGCCGGAGCTTTAGCGGTCACAAGTCATTTCTCACAGACAGACAGATGCGTACAGATTTTAATAATATAAGGAGATAATAATATTCTCAGTACATTTATGATTCAACTTAATATGTGATTGAAACTGTAAAAATTAGTAATAATAAACATGATTTTTTCTAAAATCAAAAAAAAAAAAAAAAGGTAAAACAGCTCTCAGTAAAAAGAGTTTTTTTAATGCAGCGAGAAATAACGAGTAGAAGGATAAAAAAATAAAATAAATAAATAATAATAATAAAATACAACAGATAAACATGGTTTATTTATATCAACGACGAAAATTAGTTTTCTTTACAACAATTTGTACAATAAATAGACTTGTCGATTTTTTCAAAAAAATGTGTACCGTAAGAATCGGTAATAAATGCTCTTTCTCGTGATACAAGTAAATTTTCAATATCTGCAACCGCATAGCCGGGATGGCTTTACAAAAACGCGCGAAATTTTCTCTCTGTGTTCTTATATTTTCAATATCTGCAACCGCATAGCTGGGATGGCTTTACAAAAACGCGCGAAATTTTCTCTCTGTGTTTCTTCTTTTGAGGAACGGGCTGAATTCTACTTGGAAGTCGGAAAATACGATCGGCTCGCTTTTTAATTAGACATTGGTCGACGTTTTAATTAATATCTCCGGAACTAATTGAAATTTTTAAATTCTTTTTTCACTGTGCACTCGGGCAGGCTTCTGAGCACCCGTATGTCAAATTTTGTAGTTCTGCGTTCAATAGGGGCTGAACGTATAGATGCTCAGACAAAGAGACAGACAGACATCTTCCTTTATTATTATAGATAGATTGTTTTTATAAAAATTCAAGGGTGATTTCCCCCTGCGCGCATGATATTTCAAAAAATATTTGAGGTATGAACTTAATATGTTTCTCAACCACACATTTTTACTTAATGAATAAAATGAACTAAAAGTAAGAAGTTCTGTTCAAGATATATATATATATATATATATATATATGATTGTGGAAAAAAAATAATGGTAATTTCCTATTTCAAATTTAATTAGTAATTAAACTCCATAATATTAAGATAATTAAAACCTAATAATAATTAAATTCTTAATCTGAATGTTTTGTTTCATTTAATGTAAAAATTATAAGAATGAATGTAATTGTAAATGAAATATCCTGCGCGCATTGAGAAAGCACCATTGATTTTTTTTTTTTTTTTTTTTTTTTTTTTTTAATAATCTGCACAAATAATATTTCTTTCTTTTTCGTCTTATTATTATTATTATTGTTGTTATTTTTAAGAATCTGCAATGAATAATTTTCCATTTTAAAGTAAATCAAAATAATATTTTTAATCATTAGAGTAATGCCATATTAGTTAGCAACAACAATAACATGCATTCTTCTTTTCTTACTTTCCGAACATACATATGTAAAGAAAGTATTGTAATCATGTGAAAAAGCCGAATTTGAGATTTTTGATGTTTTTATACGTTTTGAGGTCACGTGAGTCCGTTTTCACTATTTTTATGATGATGTATGTATGTGTATGTGTGTGAGTGAACACCCTAGCGTCTAAACGCTTTGCTCGAATGAGCTGAAAGTTGGTACGTATGTTGTAAGTCACCGTAACACGAACCCTATTGATTTTGGTGAATCTAGCACTCATAGTATTTTTACAGGGACACCAAGAAGAATTCTTTATCATTATTTCCTATGGGAAAAAAAAAAATTTAAAGTGTGATAACGTCTATTAAACTGAGCGCCTTATTAAACTGAGCAAAAAAATTGTACACATGTTATAGGTCACAGTTGCACAAACTGTATAGATTTTGGTGAATTTAGCAATTTCAGTTTTTTTAACAGGGACAAAAAGAAAAAGTCTTTATCATTATGGCCTATGAGACCAAATTCTAAAAGTGCAATAGCGTCTAAACGCCTTATTCAATTGAGCTAAAAATTTATATAAATATTATAAGTCACTGTTCTCACTAACTATAAGCAAGAATTTTGATGAATCTAGCAATTATAGATTTTTACAGGGACACAACAAAAATTTATTTATTATTATGATCTATGGGCTCAAAGTTCAGTAGCGTTAAATGAAACATCGTGTACTATATGGAGAAAAATACTTAAACATTCTATTATGATTTTCTCTCTTTTGTTTATTTTACAACTCCTCTTTCTTTACTTTATCTACAAAACCGTTAATTACTCAATGTTCGGAAAGTCGAGTGGAGTCATTCCAGATTTTTTTAAATTCTGAAAATTGATCGAAACTTTTCGCTAATCGCTCTCACGCTGTTAATATTGTATTAGAGCTGGTGGTTGTAGCTTTAAACATTTCTTGCTGGAAAGAAACATTTTATGACGAAGTTGTTAGCAAAAGGTACTTGTTTATCTCCTGGTGTTTCATTTTTGTTTGTGTTTTAACCTCTACATGGCACTTCCGCCCCTAAATTCCCTAATTAAAAATGCTAGTATTAGTGATGTGTTTCACTTCTCAAATTTCTCCCGTGATTTTAGAAACGCTCTGTATATAAGAAAAGGCTGATAGTTTTTGAAGTGCAAATTTAATAGCATGCATAGTTGCCAACTTAGCACTTTTCGGCTAACGGAAAAAATTAATAGAAATAATTATTTTATATAATCAGTGAACTGTAGTGGTTTTCAGTGATAAAGTGAAAATATATATATATATATATATATATATATATATATTATTAAATTTTTCCGGGATAGCTAAAAGTTGCTAAGTTGGCAACGGTACTAATAGGTGAGTAAATGCAGCATTTTGGAAACCTTCAAAGAATTACAAATTTTTGTTTTCGTAAGTTTTTTTTAATAAAAATACATATCGCTATTGAGATACGTTGAGTTTTAATATGAAATTATATGAAATTGAGTTTTGATATGAAACACATTAGATAAAATGGCAAAAAAAATGAATTTATCTTCTATATATTTCATATGTGGAAGTTGATGAAAAATGTATAAAGTACCAAAGTAGATAAAGTATTTGTTATAAAATCTTTAAAAAATGATTTATGATAAATGTCTACTTCATGCTTTCATCGAATAAGGAAGTAAACATTTGGAAGTTGAGATTAAAGGTTCAGAAAACGTAAAAATTTGATTAATGTCCCTTCGTTTTTTTTATTAGTATACTCCTTGAATTTATCTTAATATTAGTGCAGATTTTTATTTCCGTGTGATATAATAATTTGTTATTACTAGTGTTGAAGTATGAACGTTAGTTTCTAAAACTGTAAAATAATGTTTTCCATAAAATTTATAAATAACTTATGGGTAGTGTATACATTTTTTTTCTATATCCGAATACAATACACGAAATTTAAATTGGAATTTCAACCTATTTAGTGCATATATTATATTATATTATATTATATTGTATTATGTTATGCTACATATATGCAGAGACTGAGTTATATGAAATATACTGGGACTGAATTCATCATTAATATTTAGTGTGGAGTTATGAAATAGACAAGGAAGACTATTTCACATACAAATGCATAGAAATGTAAAAGCGTAAAAATTAAGACAGTGGTATGAACATAGCTGTTCATGGAGGCACATTGCCTCATTACATTATTAACTGCTCACAGGACAAGGATGGGATTTCTGCTAAGCCGAGTTAAATAAATTCGTTCTGCGTTCAGATGTATACATAATTAGATTTAGTGATTACGGGAAACGTTTATGGAAAGTATAGAACTTAATTAATGTCTTTTGGTATTTTCTGTCTATCATTAATAAATAATTATTTTTTCTCATCCACTCTTGTGTACTTATATATATATATACCGTATTTTTCTGCGTATAATCCGCAGATAAAATATGCCCTTCCGTCACCAGAAATTTTGTTTAACACAAAAATCTATATTATTTTGAAGAAACAGTTCGTACAAATAGAACCTCGTTTGCTAATTAAAATTTGTGGTGCAGAACTGACTTACCTGACCTGCGGATTATACGTAGAAAATTACGGTATATGTATACATACGAGGGACCACGAAAGGAAAAAATTCTATATACACCGAGCGGCCACTTTATTAATAGTCCTGTGAAAATGAATTATTGTATCATAGCCTCCTAAACTAGATGCCTGTCGCGTGGCTCAGAAACTTGGCAACAGTCGAAACGGTAGACAACGTCACTTGGTGCAGATTGCGCGAATTTTTTATTTAACTGCCACCAATAATTTTAAGTAGTGATATATGATACATACAATCGACATTTCTTCGAGTCTATTTGCGTTTTATGTATATCTTATTCTACTTAGAAAAATTTTTGGTGGCTGTTGAATAAGAAAGTCGCGCAAGCTGTACCGGGGGCGCTGTCTACCGCTTCAACTGTTGACAAGTTTCCGAGCCACGCGACAGGTATCTAGTTTAGGAGGCATGATTGTATCATAGAAAAGTTGTTGTTCTTGTTGCTAGTGGATGGATGTGTCATTGTTGCCACTAGAGGACTAGGGTAGTATGAAAAAAGAAAGACGAGCTCCTGAGACAGTAACACAAGGAAATTACTTATGATTATGCTTTTTAATTTATACATTATTTGTTTGGGATTTTCATGTAATTAGTTCAATCCATTTGGCTAATAAATTATGCAAATGAAGCCTTGTTACTGCTTGCTGATGCGCATTTAAAAATAATTTAGTAAAAATGCCTACATTTCATTAGATATTCAACAGTTTTATACAGTCCGTTAAGAAATTATAAGACCACTTTAATTTTGTAAATTATAAGAAAAATAAAGATTCTAATCATAATTTAAATACATAAAATAACATATTGCTCTATATTTTTTTTTAATTAGTTTGCAATAACTTGGTATAATGCAATAAATGTTTAATTAAAATATATATTAGAAATAAGTAAAAAATAACCTGTTAAGAAAATATAAGACCACTTGTCAAAAAACCAAATCGTATAAAAAATTAATATGATATTGGTCCTCCATTTTTCCTGATGACTTTAAACACTCTGTTTTTCATTGAAGTAACCAGGTGATTAAGTTCAGTTATAGAAATATTGTACCATTATTTTACAATGGCTACTTCCAGTTCATTGGCAGATGAAAATTGTTTATTATTAGCATAAACTTTACGAGATAATATACCCCATAGGTTTTCCATGGGGTTCAAGTCTGGACTTCGACTTGGCCATGGCAAAACAGTATTTTTTTCTTTTTTAAACCACTCCTGTGTGGATTTAGATGTATGACAAGCAGCATTGTCCTGTTGAAACCTCCAGTTAGTACCTCCTAATAAAGGTCCAAACGGTATCATATGATCATATAGCATAGACTGATATTGTGTAGAGTTCATATGACCCGAAATCCGCTGTAAATCACACAACCCCTCATAACTGATAGCTCCCCAAATCATTACTGATCCTCCACCCATTTGTCGACTGAAGCATTCTTTTGGTTCCTTTTTCAAGTCATGCCAGTAGTGTTTGTAACCATCGGGACCATCAAGGTTAAATTTCTTTTCATCAGAAAATACAATTTGTTTCCACTCATCATTCCATGACATGAAATTTTTAGCCCAATTTAATCTTTCTTGTCGATGGCATTTCAATAACTTTGGTTTTTTCTTCAATTTCATACATTTCGTATTATAGTCCAGTCAAAATAGGAAAAATAGAAGAAAAAAATCGTGTAGTTTTGAAATTTTGCATACTCATAGCCGAGGGGGTCCTGAACAACATACTAAAAGTCCCCGCCCGTGGGAGGTGAGCGGGGGGCAGGGGGGGCAATTAAGGGGGGCAATTTTCAGTTTTTATTAAATATCTTAAAAACTATCGCATTTAGAGAAAAAATGTCAATTACAAAATTAATCTACGCAAAATTTTCTACAAAAATGTATATTACATTTTCTTTGTACGATCATTAGTTTAGAAGATATAGGGAGATGAAATAACACATTTTCCTGAAAAATTCTTTTTTTGCAATAGTAAAATCAACTAAAGTGTGCAATTAAAAGGGTTCTTGTCAAATATTTTCTAATGTAAAAAACAAATATATACATAGGGAATATGCAAGGATAATACAGCATGTTTTGTAAGTTTTAAATAATTTTAAGACTAGTAGGCGCAAGTGGCGGTTTGAGTAAAAATCTGGATAAGTCCAGACAAAATAGGAAAAATAGAAGAAAAAAATCGTGTAGTTTTGAAATTTTGCATACTCATAGCCGAGGGGGTCCTGAACAACATACTAAAAGTCCCCGCCCGTGGGAGGTGAGCGGGGGGCAGGGGGGGCAATTAAGGGGGGCAATTTTCAGTTTTTATTGCATATCTTAAAAACTATCGCATTTAGAGAAAAAATGTCAATTACAAAATTAATCTACGCAAAATTTCCTACAAAAATGTATACTATATTTTGTTTGTACGATCATTAGTTTAGAAGATATAGGGAGAGGAAATAACACATTTTCTTGAATTTTTTTTTTTTTTTTGCAATAGTAAAATCAACTAAAGTGTGCAATTAAAAGGGTTCTTGTCAAATATTTTCTAATGTAAAAAACAAATATATACATAGAGAATATGCAAGGATAATACAGCATGTTTTGTAAGTTTTAAATAATTTTAAGGCTAGCAGGCGCAAGTGGCGATTTGAGTAAAAATCTAGATAACGAAGACCCAAAACCGATCAACATTAAAAAAAAAAAAAAAAAAAAAAATCGTGTAGCTTAGAAATTGAGCACAGTTATAAAGTTAAGTGCTCTGAATAACATACTAAAAGCCCCTAACCATGGAGGGGGGGGGCATTTAAAGGGGGCACATTTCAGCTTTTATTAAGTACATTTAGAGAAAAAAAATCTCAATTGCAAAATTAATCTACGTGAAATTTCCTAAAAAAATTGTATATTCTGTTTTGTTTGCATGATCAATAGTTTAGAAGATATAGGGGAACGAAATAACGCATTTTCTTGAAAAATTCTTTTTTTTTTTTTTTTGCAATAGTAAAATCAACTAAATTGTGGAATTAAAAGGGTTCTGATAAAATATTTTCTAATGTACCAAACAAATATATGCATAGGGAGTGTGTAAGGATAATACAGCATGTTTTGTACGTTTTAAATAATTTTAAGGTTAGTAGGCACAAGTGGTGTTTTGGTAAAAATCCAGATAACGAAGACCCAAAAGTGATCAACATTTAAAAAAATCTTATATCTTTGAGACTTTTTTTTCTCTAAATGCGATAGTTTTCAAGATACTTAATAAAAACTGAAATGTGCCCCCTTTAAATGCCCCCCCCATGGTTAGGGACTTTTAGTATGTTATTCAGGGCACTTAACTTTATAACTGTGCTCAATTTCTAAGCTACACGACTTTTTTTTTTAATGTTGATCGGTTTTGGATCTTCGTTATCTAGATTTTTACTCAAACCGCCACTTGCGCCTACTAGCCTTAAAATTATTTAAAACTTACAAAACATGCTGTATTATCCTTGCATATTCCCTATGTATATATTTGTTTTTCATATTAGAAAATATTTGACAAGAACCCTTTTAATTGCACACTTTAGTTGATTTTACTATTGCAAAAAAAGAATTTTTCAAGAAAATGTGTTATTTCATCTCCCTATATCTTCTAAACTAATGATCGTACAAAGAAAATGTAATATACATTTTTGTAGGAAATTTTGCGTAGATTAATTTTGTAATTGACATTTTTTCTCTAAATGCGATAGTTTTTAAGATATGTAATAAAAACTGAAAATTGCCCCCCTTAAATGCCCCCCTGCCCCCCCTCTCACCCCCACGGGCAGGGACTTTTAGTATGTTGTTCAGGACCCTCTCGGCTATGAGTGTGCAAAACTTCAAAACTACACGATTTTTTTCTTTTTTTCCTATTTTGACAGGACTTATCCAGATTTTTACTCAAACCGCCACTTGCGCCTACTAGCCTTAAAATTATTTAAAAGTTACAAAACATGCTGTATTATCCTTGCATATTCCCTATGTATATATTTGTTTTTTACATTAGAAAATATTTGACAAGAACCCTTTTAATTGCACACTTTAGTTGATTTTACTATTGCAAAAAAGAATTTTTCAAGAAAATGTGTTATTTCATCTCCCTATATCTTCTAAACTAATGATCGTACAAACAAAATGTAACGTACATTTTTGTAGGAAATTTTACGTAGATTAATTTTGTAATTGACACTTTTTCTCTAAATGCGATAGTTTTTAAGATATTTAATAAAAACTGAAAATTGCCCCCCTTAAATGCCCCCCCTGCCCCCCGCTCACCCCCCACGGGCGGGGACTTTTAGTATGTTGCTCAGGACCCTCTCGGCTATGAGTATGTAAAATTTCAAAACTACACGATTTTTTTCCTCTATTCGTCAAATTTTGGCCTTCGTTGCCTGGACTAATTAATATTTAATTTAAGACTATTCCAGACTGTTACATGTGAAGTTTTCTTGCTGAAACGTTTCGAAATTTCACGAGTTGAAAGACCTTTTTTAGTTGACAGTCGAAAAATTTGTCTATTATCACGTGCTGTCAAAATATTTTTTCTACCAGATCGTTTTATTTTGTTTGAATAATCTTTTCTAATTATGGCATTATGAATGGCAGTTTTAGAACGGTTCATTAACCTCGCAATATCGCTTTCAGATTTACCAGAACCTTTATAAAATAAAATTTTTCTCACTTCGCGCTCCGATAATTCTTTACCTCGAGGCATCGTCAAATTAATCGTAGATAACACATTCAAAACATAAGCCTTTGCTTCTTAAGTAATGCTTTTACGAAATACTGACGCATGCGCTTTACATTGAGTTTGACGTAATGTATAATATGCTAATTTTCTCATGTGGTCTTATAATTTCTTAACAGTCACAGTCTTTAAATTAAAAAAAAAAATAATAAGTTTTAATGAAATTTAATTTAATTTTAAAAGTTGGAATTAGTATAGGATGCGTTTTTTTATCAATTTTAAATACGCAGCTAAAAATTTGCATATTATGCTCTCTTCTTCAGAAATGCACCAATACGCTTGTGGTCTTATAATTTCTTAACGCACTGTATTCTAGTTGCAGTGTACTGTGGCTCAGGTAGTAAGTCAAATTTACTAAAAATTACCTTGTGTTACAGAAAACCACCTTTAACTTTTCTGTTTGGTTAGAAGTTGGGGGCTAAGGATGGTTATTGGCTAATTGCTACTATCCTTTCAGAAATTTTTCTTTAACTCCTACACGGAAGGGCCTCCCTGATGAAGACTTCTGTGTGTTTTGGGGTTTTATTTCATTTCATTTTTTAAATTATTCCTATATTCAAGTTTTACATTTCCTTTTGCAGCAATTTTGCGCATTGGTTTGTAAATCTCCTGTTGGTTTTTCTAATCTTCAAAATTTTTATTTTAATTTCATATATATAAATACTTGTTTTAAAAGTTTATTTAATAAAACATTGTTCAGCTAAGCAGCTTTTAGCGCTAGCTTTCTCTGTTTTACGTTATATTATAATAATCTTTAATTTTATATCGTTTTATATCGTACATATATTCGCTTTGAAAAAAAAAAAATCTTATATATATATATATCGAGTTCTGAAAAGGGATAATTTCCTTTAAGAATTGTTTGCTTTAATATTATGAAACTATCTCAATTCATTCGAAACCATAACTGAAAAGATGAACTAAACCGCTCTCAAAGCAATCCATTAAAATGAGAATAAATTCCATCTGTAGAGTTATTCTCAAAGGTCTTCCACCAGAATTTAAACTTAGGGAAAGATAACGATCGAAGTCTTTCAGAATGTTAATACATGCGTGCAGCATTTATTATTTGTTAGGAAATTTTCGATTCTCCTCCGTTTGAAATGCTGCTAATATATGAATGTCTTTATAATCCTTCAAAGTAATAGTCAGTAAAATTATATTTATTCCCCTTGTTTAGAATTTAATTATTTTTTTTTACGAAATGCATATTTCGTTAAAGGTGATTCAAAAGAAAAAACAAAGAAAAGGCAGTTAAATTGTATTATAAGTAAAGTATTGCTATGTCTATATACATAAATAGAGGTATCTGCATACACTCTGTAGCTCAAGCCATTGGTCACAGAGCTAAAAAGTCCTTCCGGCTTATTCGGAAGGGTAGGTTGATTTCTTTTTCCTTATCAAGTAGCCGTCGTATTTTGTTTCAAAGTGGCGGCTACAAATTATTAACGAATTGGTAGAAATATTAACGTAGGCTATCTAGATATGCAGTTTTAAGCAAATCGGTTCATAAATACATTTTTATGTGAATTAAAAATTTTCAAGTGGCCGACGCTTGGAAACAAGATGGTGGGCCAAGTTGACAAATATATTAAATGCATTTGTGAGATAAGACTACTGTACAAATATAGTTGGAATTAATTCAGAATCTCAAAAGTCATCGTGTTGAAAAATTAACTGGCTGCCACTTGGATCAAAATGGCAGAGAAAGTTGCAGAGCAGCTTCGTTAAGAAACTCATCAAGGATATTCATAACACAAGTTAAGACACTGTCCAAATTTGGTTCGATTTGGAGTATTATTTCGGAAGTTATCGTGATTTTAAATTTTCAAGTGGTAGCCAAATTTCAAGTGGCCCCGCTTAACTTAAGACATCCGCCACTTTATTAAAAATGGCGGATACGTTCATTAATAAACGTCCTTGAGACACTTATATAGTCTATGTATACATCAAAATTCAAACAAATTCAGAATACGCTTTTCAAAATTTGAATTTGAAAATATCAAGTGATCTCCACTTGAAAACAAAATGGTGGAGCAACTTGGTTAAGAAACTTATCCAAGATATCCATAACACAAGATAAGACGCTTTCCAAATTTGGTTCGATTTGGAGCATTATTTCGGAAGTTATCGTGATTTTAAATTTTCAAGTGGTAGCCTGATTCCAAGTGGCCTCACTTAAGATAGCCGCCACTTTTTTAAAAATGGCAGATAAATTTCATTAATAAAGTTCATTGAGACCCTTATGTAGTCTAGATTTACATAAAAAATCAAGCAAATCTTGCTTTAAATACGCTTTTTTACAATCTGGGTTAGAAATGTTCAAGTGGCTGCCACTTGAAAACAAAAAGTCGGAGCAACTTCGTTAACGAACTCAACCAAGAAACTCATCCAAGATATTCATACTACAAGTTAAGACGCTGTCCAAATTTGGTTCGATTTGGAGTATTATTTCGGAAGTTATCGTGATTTTAAATTTTCCAGTTGTAGCCTGATTTCAAGTGGCCCCACTTAACTTAAGATATCCGCCACCAGTGTTGGGCATCAATCGATTAAATTTTCAATCAACTAACTAGTTGACTAAAAATTTAATCACGATTAATTCAATCACAACTAACGGTTATTCATTTGCTGCAACTAAAAATTCAATCGCGATTAAATTAATCAAAAAACAGACGACTAACCGTTAGTTGCGATTAAATTAATCGTGATTAAATCAATCGTGATTAATATTTCAGTCATTTGCTGCAACTAAAAATTCAATCATGATTAAATTATTCGAGAAGCAGACAACTAACCGTTATTCATGATTAAATTATTCATGATTAAATCAATCGTGATTAATATATTAGTTGCAGCAAATGATTAACTGTTAATCATGACTAAATTAATCATGATTAAATTAATCGTGATTGAATTGTAGTTGTATCCATAGCTGATATCCCCCCCTTTCTCTGAAGATCAAATGATGCCACTAAATTTTTGATAGCAATTTTCAGTAACAGTTTTTAAAAACTTTCCAACAAGGTTGAAAAATGTTAATCACTTCGGTTTGTCTGTCTGTCCGCGCTCTAGCTCTAACTCCCGTAAATATTTATGGAATTTCTTGAAACTGATATATGTTATTCAAGTCCACTATCGAATGTTCCCTATTTAAAGTGGAGTAAATACCTCTACTACTCTGTGTACAGGGACACCCGAAAGTATTCCAAAGCATTGTAATCTATGGGAGGTAATTCTATAAAGCATATTTTAATACTTTTACTGCACACAAATCTTAATGAAATTGAAATATGTCATTCAAGATTAATATTGGATGATTCTTAAGTAAAATGGAGTAAATATCATCACTGTTTTGTTTACAGGGATACTCGAAAGTATTCCAATGCATTGCGTTCTATGAGAGGTATTTCTATAAACCAAATTTTAATTGCCGAAACGTCAGTGGAGGCCCTCTGTTGAGACTCAAAACGGTTTTAGGCTCTGTCTGTGTGTCTGTCTTTCTCTCTGTCTGTCACGCGATAGCGGCCGCAAAAATGGCGCGATTGACTTGAAATTTGGTACACATATTCATGAGCCCCACGAAATCAGTTGTATAGTTATTGGTATGTATTCCATTTGTAGTTCGTATACAGGGACACGCCAAAGTTTTTCTTATCATTACGGCCTGTGGGAGAAATTTGTATGTATCCTGATAGAGGCCACAAAAATCACGCTATTGACTTGCAATTTGGTACACGTGTTCATGAGCCCAACGCAATAAGCTGTATAGTTTTAGGTGTGTATTCCATTTGTAGTTCGTGTACAGGGACACGCCAAAGACTTTCTATCATTACGGCCTATGGGAAGAATCTGTATGTACCGCGATGGCCACCGCAAAAATCAAGCTATTGACTTCCAATTTTTGCCAAAACGTCAATGGAGGCCCTCTGTTGAGACTCAAAAGGATTTTGGGTTCCGTCTGTTCCGTCTGTCTGACGTGCGATAGCAGCCGCAAAAATCACGCAACTGACTTAAAATTTTGTACACATGTTCATGATCCCCACGAAATTAACTGTATAGTTTTGGGTGTGCATTCCATTTGTAGTTAGTGCACAGGGACACGCCAAAGTTTTTGAATTGAAAACTTCTTTAGGCGCGTTGAGCACTTTTGGGTGAACAAAAATCATTCAATTCGCGTCATCGTCAGCAAACGCTTTCCATCCTTGTATGATACAGATAATGTATCATACAATTAACTTGCTAATGTGAAGTGTTAACAATTATATAGTATAGTGTTTTAAAATCTGGTGCGGCTCCACACGACTTCTCTCATCTCCGAACAGTGTCTCTACTGCAGTTAGACCTCACAAAACCGTGAGAAAGCCCAAAGCTGCCGTTTTTCTCACGTTTTAACAAATTGGTGCGGCTCTACATGACTTATCTCATCTCCGGACACTGTCCCTCAAGATTGCAGCCGGAAACATTGCAGTTAGACCATACAAAACCGAGAGAAAGGCCAAAGCCGCCATTTTTCAAACGTTCTAACAATCTGGTGCGGCTCTACACGACTTCACTCATCTCCGGACACTGTCTCTTAATAATTACAGCCGGAAACGTTGCATTTAGACTTCACAGAACCGTGAGAAAGATCAAAGCCGCAATTTTTCTCACGTTTTTAAAATCTGGTGCGGCTCAACACGACTTCTCTCATCTCCGGACACTGTCTCTTAAAGATTGCAGCCGGAAACGTTGCAGTTAGACCTCACAGAACCGTGATAAAGGCCAAAGCCTCCATTTTGCTCACATTTTTACAATATGGTGCGGCTCTACACGACTTCTGTCATCTCCGGACACTGTCTCTATTCCAGTTAGACCTCACAAAACCGTGAGAAAGGCCAAAGCCCACATTTTTCTCACGATTTAAAATCTGGTGCGGCTTTACACGACTTCTCTCATCAACGGACACTGTCTCTTAAAGATTGCAGCTAGAAAAGTTGCAAATATACCTCACGAAATCGTTACAAAGGCGAAAGCCGCCATTTTTCTCACGTTTTACAATCTCGTGCGGCTCTACACGACTTCTCTCATCTCCGGACACGGTCTATTAAAGATTGCAGCCGGAAACTTTGCAGATAGACCTCACAAAATCGTGAGAAAGGCCAAAGCCGCCATTTTTCTCACGTTTTTACAATCTTGTGCGGCTCTACACGAATTCTCTCATCTCCGAACACTGTCTCTATTGCAGTTAGACCTCACAAAACCGTGAGAAAGGCCAAAGCCGCCATTTTTCTCACGTTTTCACAATCTGGTGCGGCTTTACACGACTTCTCTCATCTCCGGACACTCTCTCTATTCCAGTTAGACCTCACCAAACCGTTAGAAAGGCCAAAGCCGCCATTTTTCTCACGTTTTTACGATCTCGTGCGGCTTTACACGACTTCTCTCATCTCCGGACACTGTCTCTTAAAGATTGCAGCCGGAAACTTTCCAGATAGACATCACAAAATCGTGAGAAAGGCCAAAGACGCCATTTTTCTCACGTTTTTACAATCTGGTGCGGCTCTACACGACTTCTCTCATCTCCGACACTGTCTCTTAAAGATTGCAGCCGGAAACGTTCCAGTTAGACCTCACAATACCGAGATAAAGGCAAAGGCCGCCATTTTTCTCACGTTTTTACAATCTGGTGCAGCTCTACACGACTTCTCTCATCTCCGGACACAGTCTCTATTCCAGTTAGACCTCACAAAACCGTGAGAAAGGCCAAAGCCGCAATTTTTCTCACGTTTTTAAAATCTGGTGCGGCTCTACACGACATCTCTCATCTCCGGACACTGTCTCTTAAAGATTGCAGCCGGAAACGTTGCAGTTAGACCTCACAGAACCGTGATAAAGGCCAAAGCCTCCATTTTGCTCACATTTTTACTATATGGTGCGGCTTTACACGACTTCTCGCATCTCCGGACACTCTCTCTATTCCAGTTAGACCTCACCAAACCGTTAGAAAGGCTAAAGACGCCATTTTTCTCACGTTTTTACAATCTTGTGCGGCTTTACACGACTTCTCTCATCTCCGGACACAGTCTCTTAAAGATTGCAGCCGGAAACTTTCCAGATAGACAACCGAGAGAAAGGCCAAAGCCGCCATTTTTCAAACGTTCTAACAATCTGGTGCGGCTCTACACGACTTCACTCATCTCCGGACACTGTCTCTTAATAATTACAGCCGGAAACGTTGCATTTAGACTTCACAGAACCGTGAGAAAGACCAAAGCCGCAATTTTTCTCACGTTTTTAAAATCTGGTGCGGCTCAACACGACTTCTCTCATCTCCGGACACTGTCTCTTAAAGATTGCAGCCGGAAACGTTGCAGTTAGACCTCACAGAACCGTGATAAAGGCCAAAGCCTCCATTTTGCTCACATTTTTACAATATGGTGCGGCTCTACACGACTTCTGTCATCTCCGGACAACGTCTCTATTCCAGTTAGACATCACAAAACCGTGAGAAAGGCCAAAGCCCACATTCTTCTCACGATTTACAATCTGGTGCGGCTTTACACGACTTCTCTCATCAACGGACACTGTCTCTTAACGATTGCAGCTAGAAAAGTTGCAAATATACCTCACGAAATCGTTACAAAGGCGAAAGCCGCCATTTTTCTCACGTTTTACAATCTCGTGCGGGTCTACACGAATTCTCTCATCTCCGGACACTGTCTCTTAAAGATTGCAGCCGGAAACGTTCCAGTTAGACCTCACAAAACGGAGATAAAGCCAAAACCGCCATTTTTCTCACGTTTTTACAATCTGGTGCGGCTCTACACGACTTCTCTCATCTCCGGACACGGTCTATTAAAGATTGCAGCCGGAAACTTTGCAGATAGACCTCACAAAATCGTGAGAAAGGCCAAAGCCGCCATTTTTCTCACGTTTTTACAATCTGGTGCGGCTTTACACGACTTCTCTCATCTCCGGACACTGTCTCTTAAAGATTGCAGCCGGAAACTTTCCAGATAGACAACCGAGAGAAAGGCCAAAGCCGCCATTTTTCAAACGTTCTAACAATCTGGTGCGGCTCTACACGACTTCACTCATCTCCGGACACTGTCTCTTAATAATTACAGCCGGAAACGTTGCATTTAGACTTCACAGAACCGTGAGAAAGACCAAAGCCGCAATTTTTCTCACGTTTTTAAAATCTGGTGCGGCTCAACACGACTTCTCTCATCTCCGGACACTGTCTCTTAAAGATTGCAGCCGGAAACGTTGCAGTTAGACCTCACAGAACCGTGATAAAGGCCAAAGCCTCCATTTTGCTCACATTTTTACAATATGGTGCGGCTCTACACGACTTCTGTCATCTCCGGACACTGTCTCTATTCCAGTTAGACCTCACAAAACCGTGAGAAAGGCCAAAGCCCACATTCTTCTCACGATTTACAATCTGGTGCGGCTTTACACGACTTCTCTCATCAACGGACACTGTCTCTTAAAGATTGCAGCTAGAAAAGTTGCAAATATACCTCACGAAATCGTTACAAAGGCGAAAGCCGCCATTTTTCTCACGTTTTACAATCTCGTGCGGGTCTACACGAATTCTCTCATCTCCGGACACTGTCTCTTAAAGATTGCAGCCGGAAACGTTCCAGTTAGACCTCACAAAACCGAGATAAAAGCCAAAGCCGCCATTTTTCTCACGTTTTTACAATCTGGTGCGGCTCTACACGACTTCTCTCATCTCCGGACACGGTCTATTAAAGATTGCAGCCGGAAACTTTGCAGATAGACCTCACAAAATCGTGAGAAAGGCCAAAGCCGCCATTTTTCTCACGTTTTTACAATCTTGTGCGGCTCTACACGAATTCTCTCATCTCCGAACACTGTCTCTATTGCAGTTAGACCTCACAAAACCGTGAGAAAGGCCAAAGCCGCCATTTTTCTCACGTTTTCACAATCTGGTGCGGCTTTACACGACTTCTCTCATCTCCGGACACTGTCTCTTAAAGATTGCAGCCGGAAACTTTCCAGATAGACAACCGAGAGAAAGGCCAAAGCCGCCATTTTTCAAACGTTCTAACAATCTGGTGCGGCTCTACACGACTTCACTCATCTCCGGACACTGTCTCTTAATAATTACAGCCGGAAACGTTGCATTTAGACTTCACAGAACCGTGAGAAAGACCAAAGCCGCAATTTTTCTCACGTTTTTAAAATCTGGTGCGGCTCAACACGACTTCTCTCATCTCCGGACACTGTCTCTTAAAGATTGCAGCCGGAAACGTTGCAGTTAGACCTCACAGAACCGTGATAAAGGCCAAAGCCTCCATTTTGCTCACATTTTTACAATATGGTGCGGCTCTACACGACTTCTGTCATCTCCGGACACTGTCTCTATTCCAGTTAGACCTCACAAAACCGTGAGAAAGGCCAAAGCCCACATTTTTCTCACGATTTACAATCTGGTGCGGCTTTACACGACTTCTCTCATCAACGGACACTGTCTCTTAACGATTGCAGCTAGAAAAGTTGCAAATATACCTCACGAAATCGTTACAAAGGCGAAAGCCGCCATTTTTCTCACGTTTTACAATCTCGTGCGGGTCTACACGAATTCTCTCATCTCCGGACACTGTCTCTTAAAGATTGCAGCCGGAAACGTTCCAGTTAGACCTCACAAAACCGAGATAAAAGCCAAAGCCGCCATTTTTCTCACGTTTTTACAATCTGGTGCGGCTCTACACGACTTCTCTCATCTCCGGACACGGTCTATTAAAGATTGCAGCCGGAAACTTTGCAGATAGACCTCACAAAATCGTGAGAAAGGCCAAAGCCGCCATTTTTCTTACGTTTTTACAATCTTGTGCGGCTCTACACGAATTCTCTCATCTCCGAACACTGTCTCTATTGCAGTTAGACCTCACAAAACCGTGAGAAAGGCCAAAGCCGCCATTTTTCTCACGTTTTCACAATCTGGTGCGGCTTTACACGACTTCTCTCATCTCCGGACACTGTCTCTTAAAGATTGCAGCCGGAAACTTTCCAGATAGACCTCACGAAATCGTGAGAAAGGCCAAAGACGCCATTTTTCTCACGTTTTACAATCTCGTGTGGGTCTACACGAATTCTCTCATCTCCGACACTGTCTCTTAAAGATTGCAGCCGGAAACGTTCCAGTTAGACGTCACAATACCGAGATAAAGGCAAAGGCCGCCATTTTTCTCACGTTTATACAATCTGGTGCAGCTCTACACGACTTCTCTCAACTCCGGACACAGTCTCTATTCCAGTTAGACCTCACAAAACCGTGAGAAAGGCCAAAGCCGCAATTTTTCTCACGTTTTTAAAATCTGGTGCGGCTCTACACGACTTCTCTCATCTCCGGACACTGTCTCTTAAAGATTGCAGCCGGAAACGTTGCAGTTAGACCTCACAGAACCGTGATAAAGGCCAAAGCCTCCATTTTGCTCACATTTTTACTATATGGTGCGGCTTTACACGACTTCTCTCATCTCCGGACACTCTCTCTATTCCAGTTAGACCTCACCAAACCGTTAGAAAGGCCAAAGACGCCATTTTTCTCACGTTTTTACAATCTCGTGCGGCTTTACACGACTTCTCTCATCTCCGGACACTGTCTCTTAAAGATTGCAGCCGGAAACTTTCCAGATAGACAACCGAGAGAAAGGCCAAAGCCGCCATTTTTCTCACGTTTTTACAATCTTGTGCGGCTCTACACGAATTCTCTCATCTCCGAACACTGTCTCTATTGCAGTTAGACCTCACAAAACCGTGAGAAAGGCCAAAGCCGCCATTTTTCTCACGTTTTCACAATCTGGTGCGGCTTTACACGACTTCTCTCATCTCCGGACACTGTCTCTTAAAGATTGCAGCCGGAAACTTTCCAGATAGACAACCGAGAGAAAGGCCAAAGCCGCCATTTTTCAAACGTTCTAACAATCTGGTGCGGCTCTACACGACTTCACTCATCTCCGGACACTGTCTCTTAATAATTACAGCCGGAAACGTTGCATTTAGACTTCACAGAACCGTGAGAAAGACCAAAGCCGCAATTTTTCTCACGTTTTTAAAATCTGGTGCGGCTCAACACGACTTCTCTCATCTCCGGACACTGTCTCTTAAAGATTGCAGCCGGAAACGTTGCAGTTAGACCTCACAGAACCGTGATAAAGGCCAAAGCCTCCATTTTGCTCACATTTTTACAATATGGTGCGGCTCTACACGACTTCTGTCATCTCCGGACACTGTCTCTATTCCAGTTAGACCTCACAAAACCGTGAGAAAGGCCAAAGCCCACATTCTTCTCACGATTTACAATCTGGTGCGGCTTTACACGACTTCTCTCATCAACGGACACTGTCTCTTAAAGATTGCAGCTAGAAAAGTTGCAAATATACCTCACGAAATCGTTACAAAGGCGAAAGCCGCCATTTTTCTCACGTTTTACAATCTCGTGCGGGTCTACACGAATTCTCTCATCTCCGGACACTGTCTCTTAAAGATTGCAGCCGGAAACGTTCCAGTTAGACCTCACAAAACCGAGATAAAAGCCAAAGCCGCCATTTTTCTCACGTTTTTACAATCTGGTGCGGCTCTACACGACTTCTCTCATCTCCGGACACGGTCTATTAAAGATTGCAGCCGGAAACTTTGCAGATAGACCTCACAAAATCGTGAGAAAGGCCAAAGCCGCCATTTTTCTCACGTTTTTACAATCTTGTGCGGCTCTACACGAATTCTCTCATCTCCGAACACTGTCTCTATTGCAGTTAGACCTCACAAAACCGTGAGAAAGGCCAAAGCCGCCATTTTTCTCACGTTTTCACAATCTGGTGCGGCTTTACACGACTTCTCTCATCTCCGGACACTGTCTCTTAAAGATTGCAGCCGGAAACTTTCCAGATAGACAACCGAGAGAAAGGCCAAAGCCGCCATTTTTCAAACGTTCTAACAATCTGGTGCGGCTCTACACGACTTCACTCATCTCCGGACACTGTCTCTTAATAATTACAGCCGGAAACGTTGCATTTAGACTTCACAGAACCGTGAGAAAGACCAAAGCCGCAATTTTTCTCACGTTTTTAAAATCTGGTGCGGCTCAACACGACTTCTCTCATCTCCGGACACTGTCTCTTAAAGATTGCAGCCGGAAACGTTGCAGTTAGACCTCACAGAACCGTGATAAAGGCCAAAGCCTCCATTTTGCTCACATTTTTACAATATGGTGCGGCTCTACACGACTTCTGTCATCTCCGGACACTGTCTCTATTCCAGTTAGACCTCACAAAACCGTGAGAAAGGCCAAAGCCCACATTTTTCTCACGATTTACAATCTGGTGCGGCTTTACACGACTTCTCTCATCAACGGACACTGTCTCTTAACGATTGCAGCTAGAAAAGTTGCAAATATACCTCACGAAATCGTTACAAAGGCGAAAGCCGCCATTTTTCTCACGTTTTACAATCTCGTGCGGGTCTACACGAATTCTCTCATCTCCGGACACTGTCTCTTAAAGATTGCAGCCGGAAACGTTCCAGTTAGACCTCACAAAACCGAGATAAAAGCCAAAGCCGCCATTTTTCTCACGTTTTTACAATCTGGTGCGGCTCTACACGACTTCTCTCATCTCCGGACACGGTCTATTAAAGATTGCAGCCGGAAACTTTGCAGATAGACCTCACAAAATCGTGAGAAAGGCCAAAGCCGCCATTTTTCTTACGTTTTTACAATCTTGTGCGGCTCTACACGAATTCTCTCATCTCCGAACACTGTCTCTATTGCAGTTAGACCTCACAAAACCGTGAGAAAGGCCAAAGCCGCCATTTTTCTCACGTTTTCACAATCTGGTGCGGCTTTACACGACTTCTCTCATCTCCGGACACTGTCTCTTAAAGATTGCAGCCGGAAACTTTCCAGATAGACCTCACGAAATCGTGAGAAAGGCCAAAGACGCCATTTTTCTCACGTTTTACAATCTCGTGTGGGTCTACACGAATTCTCTCATCTCCGACACTGTCTCTTAAAGATTGCAGCCGGAAACGTTCCAGTTAGACGTCACAATACCGAGATAAAGGCAAAGGCCGCCATTTTTCTCACGTTTATACAATCTGGTGCAGCTCTACACGACTTCTCTCAACTCCGGACACAGTCTCTATTCCAGTTAGACCTCACAAAACCGTGAGAAAGGCCAAAGCCGCAATTTTTCTCACGTTTTTAAAATCTGGTGCGGCTCTACACGACTTCTCTCATCTCCGGACACTGTCTCTTAAAGATTGCAGCCGGAAACGTTGCAGTTAGACCTCACAGAACCGTGATAAAGGCCAAAGCCTCCATTTTGCTCACATTTTTACTATATGGTGCGGCTTTACACGACTTCTCTCATCTCCGGACACTCTCTCTATTCCAGTTAGACCTCACCAAACCGTTAGAAAGGCCAAAGACGCCATTTTTCTCACGTTTTTACAATCTCGTGCGGCTTTACACGACTTCTCTCATCTCCGGACACTGTCTCTTAAAGATTGCAGCCGGAAACTTTCCAGATAGACAACCGAGAGAAAGGCCAAAGCCGCCATTTTTCTCACGTTTTTACAATCTTGTGCGGCTCTACACGAATTCTCTCATCTCCGAACACTGTCTCTATTGCAGTTAGACCTCACAAAACCGTGAGAAAGGCCAAAGCCGCCATTTTTCTCACGTTTTCACAATCTGGTGCGGCTTTACACGACTTCTCTCATCTCCGGACACTGTCTCTTAAAGATTGCAGCCGGAAACTTTCCAGATAGACAACCGAGAGAAAGGCCAAAGCCGCCATTTTTCAAACGTTCTAACAATCTGGTGCGGCTCTACACGACTTCACTCATCTCCGGACACTGTCTCTTAATAATTACAGCCGGAAACGTTGCATTTAGACTTCACAGAACCATGAGAAAGACCAAAGCCGCAATTTTTCTCACGTTTTTAAAATCTGGTGCGGCTCAACACGACTTCTCTCATCTCCGGACACTGTCTCTTAAAGATTGCAGCCGGAAACGTTGCAGTTAGACCTCACAGAACCGTGATAAAGGCCAAAGCCTCCATTTTGCTCACATTTTTACAATATGGTGCGGCTCTACACGACTTCTGTCATCTCCGGACACTGTCTCTATTCCAGTTAGACCTCACAAAACCGTGAGAAAGGCCAAAGCCCACATTTTTCTCACGATTTACAATCTGGTGCGGCTTTACACGACTTCTCTCATCAACGGACACTGTCTCTTAAAGATTGCAGCTAGAAAAGTTGCAAATATACCTCACGAAATCGTTACAAAGGCGAAAGCCGCCATTTTTCTCACGTTTTACAATCTCGTGCGGGTCTACACGAATTCTCTCATCTCCGGACACTGTCTCTTAAAGATTGCAGCCGGAAACGTTCCAGTTAGACCTCACAAAACCGAGATAAAAGCCAAAGCCGCCATTTTTCTCACGTTTTTGCAATCTGGTGCGGCTCTACACGACTTCTCTCATCTCCGGACACGGTCTATTAAAGATTGCAGCCGGAAACTTTGCAGATAGACCTCACAAAATCGTGAGAAAGGCCAAAGCCGCCATTTTTCTCACGTTTTTACAATCTTGTGCGGCTCTACACGAATTCTCTCATCTCCGAACACTGTCTCTATTGCAGTTAGACCTCACAAAACCGTGAGAAAGGCCAAAGCCGCCATTTTTCTCACGTTTTCACAATCTGGTGCGGCTTTACACGACTTCTCTCATCTCCGGACACTGTCTCTTAAAGATTGCAGCCGGAAACTTTCCAGATAGACATCACAAAATCGTGAGAAAGGCCAAAGACGCCATTTTTCTCACGTTTTTACAATCTGGTGCGGCTCTACACGACTTCTCTCATCTCCGACACTGTCTCTTAAAGATTGCAGCCGGAAACGTTCCAGTTAGACCTCACAATACCGAGATAAAGGCAAAGGCCGCCATTTTTCTCACGTTTATACAATCTGGTGCAGCTCTACACGACTTCTCTCATCTCCGGACACAGTCTCTATTCCAGTTAGACCTCACAAAACCGTGAGAAAGGCCAAAGCCGCAATTTTTCTCACGTTTTTAAAATCTGGTGCGGCTCTACACGACTTCTCTCATCTCCGGACACTGTCTCTTAAAGATTGCAGCCGGAAACGTTGCAGTTAGACCTCACAGAACCGTGATAAAGGCCAAAGCCACCATTTTGCTCACATTTTTACAATATGGTGCGGCTCTACACGACTTCTGTCATCTCCGGACACTGTCTCTATTCCAGTTAGACCTCACAAAACCGTGAGAAAGGCCAAAGCCCACATTTTTCTCATGATTTACAATCTGGTGCGGCTTTACACGACTTCTCTCATCAACGGACACTGTCTCTTAAAGATTGCAGCAAGAAAAGTTGCAGATAGACCTCACGAAATCGTGAGAAAGGCGAAAGCCGCCATTTTTCTCACGTTTTACAATCTCGTGCGGGTCTACACGAATTCTCTCATCTCCGGACACTGTCTCTTAAAGATTGCAGCCGGAAACGTTCCAGTTAGACCTCACAAAACCGAGATAAAAGCCAAAGCCGCCATTTTTCTCAGGTTTTTACAATCTGGTGCGGCTCTACACGACTTCTCTCATCTCCGGACACAGTCTATTAAAGATTGCAGCCGGAAACGTTGCAGATAGACCTCACAAAATCGTGAGAAAGGCCAAAGCCGCCATTTTTCTCACCTTTTTACAATCTTGTGCGGCTCTACACGAATTCTCTCATCTCCGAACACTGTCTCTATTGCAGTTAGACCTCACAAAACCGTGAGAAAGGCCAAAGCCGCAATTTTTCTCACGTTTTCTCAATCTGGTTCGGCTTTACACGACTTCTCTCATCTCCGGACACTCTCTCTATTCCAGTTAGACCTCACCAAACCGTTAGAAAGGCCAAAGCCGCCATTTTTCTCACGTGTTTACAATCTCGTGCGGCTTTACATGACTTCTCTCATCTCCGGACACTGTCTCTTAAAGATTGCAGCCGGAAACTTTGCAGATAGACATCACAAAATCGTGAGAAAGGCCAAAGCCGCCATTTTTCTCACGTTTTTACAATCTGGTGCGGCTCTACACGACTTCTCTCATCTCCGACACTGTCTCTTAAAGATTGCAGCCGGAAACGTTCCAGTTAGACCTCACAATACCGAGATAAAAGCAAAAGCCGCCATTTTTCTCACGTTTTTACAATCTGGTGCAGCTCTACACGACTTCTTTCATCTCCGGACACAGTCTCTATTCCAGTTAGACATCACAAAACCGTGAGAAAGGCCAAAGCCGCCATTTTTCTCACGTTTTTACAATCTGGTGCGGCTTTACACGACTTCTCTCATCTCCGGACACTGTCTCTTAAAGATTGCAGCCGGAAACGTTGCAGATAGACCTCAGAAAATCGTGAGAAAGGCCAAAGCCGCCATTTTTCTCACGTTTTTACAATCTGGTGCGGCTCTACACGAATTCTCTCATCTCCGGACACTGTCTCTATTGCAGTTAGACCTCACAAAACCGTGAGAAAGGCCAAAGCCGCCCTTTTTCTCACGTTTTTACAGTTTGGTGCGGCTCTACCTCATCTCCGGACACTGTCTCTATTGCAATTAGCGCATTAAATTAAATTGTAATATAATTTTTGTAGTAGTAGTTTATATTAATGAATAAAAAAACACTTCATTTAAAGTATTTCCTACACAATAAAATATTTCCTGACAGAAATACACACATAATTGTTCACGTTTTCACTTCTGTCGGCACTCCCGAAGTGCAACTGTTTTTTTTTTTTTATCATTGCGGCCTATAGGAAAAATTTGTATATACAGCGATAGCGGCCCCCAAAATAACGCTATTGACTTGCAATTTGGTACACATATTCATGAGGCAAACGGAATTAGCTGTATAGTGTTAGGTGTGTATTCCATTTGTCGTTCCTGTACAGGGACTCGCCAAAGGCTTTTTACGGCCTATTGGAAGAATTTGTATGTACCGCAATAGCGGCCGCAAAAATCCTCCGATTAACTTGCAAATTCGCGCACACGTTTCATTTTTGCATATAAGTAGCTGTATAATTTTTATTGCTATATTTTTTATAAACTGTGTACAGGGACACGCCAAAATTCTTAACATTACGGCGTATGGGGTGAATTTCGTTTAAACGCATTTTAATATCATTATTTTGCAATGAAGAAAATGAAACTAGCGTACGTGAGTAAGATGCTTAAACTTATGTTGTTTGAAGAAAATATGTGCTCTTAAGCTTTCTAATTAATGTACAGGATCTTAAAAAAGTATTCTGACAATGTCACATAGTCATCCAAACGATGTTAAATTTGGAACACTTATTAATTTTAAGCGCAAAATAAGCTGAATAGTTTTTACTGGTGTATACAGTGTTTATGGTTCGTTTACAAAGACACACGAAAGAATTTCGTAACAATAGAGCCTATGGACAAATTTTTAATATAAACGCGCACTTTCATGCTTTTATGCTGAATTGAACTTAATAAAGTTAACATGCATTATAAAGATGCTTAAAATCATGTTTACTCTTAAAAAAGGTTGTGTATAGACTAAATAATTTATGGCACCACACAAAGTAATTCCGAGTATGTACTGTAATCATCCAAATGATGTCAAATTAGTTTGAAAAATTAATTAGGTTTATTCTTATTATTGGCGTTTATAATGACTGTGGCTACTTTTCCGGGATACGTAAAGGAATTTCGTACTATTACGGTCTATAGTCGGTATTTCTTATAAGTGTATTTTAACAAGGTTACACCCCATCTAATATAATGAAATTTTATTAGAATTTTAAAAGTATGTTTTCTTGTTGAAAATTGTGGGCATAGAATTGATATTTAGTTTAAAGGTTACGCAAAATATTTCCGATATGCTATGTAATTTTTTTTGTATGAAATTTGATAGTTATGAAATTTGGTATTTATGAATTTCAGGGAAATAATACAAGACCGTCGTTTATTAAGAATACATATTATTGCGTACTTGGGGGTTCGTAAGTTTTCGGAGAATGAAAGGCGAAACTTGCAAAAATTCAGTGATTTATTCACAGAAAGTTCCAGAAAAATACAGGTCTATAAACCAAGTATCAGCTTTAATTCAACCAGTAAACATAGCTTAAACAACAGCCGTTAACTGTAAAACAACAGTACAAACTCTTTATCAATAATACATAAAGCAAGTCTCATTCAAAGAGGCTCAAAGCGAAGCAAGCATTTGACGAAACTGACACAGATCTGAGACTTACAGCCTTGGCGAAAATAATGCTTCTTTTATACTTTTCTATCGAACACGGACTGTTCTGGAAAGTTCTCGTATCACATCAGCCAATGAGATTAGAGCTTCCATATTTGGTATATCCCTAATAAGGATTTTCTCGCCAAGGTCGCCAAAGAGGGAAACAGTCGCCGAATTTGGCGCCAAATCCATTTCTTCCCTTATTGGAGCTTTTTAATGCATTTTCAAAGGAAAATTAGGCTATTTTAACGCTAAAACGACTAGAAATGCACAAAACTAGCATTTTATCAGCTTACTAAACTTCTTTGAAAGAAATTATGGAAAAATAAATGCAATTATTTACAATTCCGTAACACTTTATATGATATACAAATAGGTATACAAAGAGAGATAAAGCGGGGGGTTGAGGGTGGCGGCAGCCCCCCCTCTGTAATGTATGTGATTATATTAAGAAGTCGATCGAATCAATATATACTATTATATAATAAGGAATACAAAAAAAAAAAAAAAAAAAAAAAAAATGGCATATTGAATAATGTCTGATGCAAATAGGACGTTGAAGCTCCTGATCTGCAGATCCACTAGTAACTTTACTTTGCATAAAGCTTAATGAAATTGAAATATGTTATTTATATGCGCAAAAGAATGCTTTCTATAGATTATAGTATGATTAGCATTAGATTTACAGGGCCACACAAAAATATTGAGTTACATTAAGAGACATTCGTTTACATTAAGTATCTTTAACACTTTCTAACAATTTTTAAGTGGGAATTTTACTTCAGTTTGTGTATTTGTCTGTCTGTTCGTCTGTTTGTCCGCGCTCTAATTGTCATAAATATTTATGGAATTTCTTGAAACTGATATATGTTATTCAAGTTTACTACTGGATGTTCCCTATTGAAAATGGAGTGAATACCTCTGCCGGTTTGTGTACAGGGACACCCGAAACTATTTCAAAGCATTGTGTCGTATGGGAGGTATTTCTATTAACCATATTTTAATACCTTTATTGAACACAAATTTTAATGAAATTGAAATATGTTATTCAAGTTCATAATTGGTTGTTTCCTATGTATATTGTTTAAATACCACCACTGGTTTGTGTACAGGGACACTCCAAAGCATTCCAAAGCCGTACGTTCTGTGAGGTATTTCTATAAACCAAATTTTGACAACATTATTACAAAGCTTAATGAAATTGAAATATGTTATTCATAGGTACCATGGAATATAATATAATTAGCAATTGATTTACAGGGCTACACAAAAATATTTAGTTACATTAAGAACTATTAATAAAAATTTGCTGGAATTGTACTTTCAGTTACGATAAGTGTTGTTAACACTTTCTAACTATTTTTAGGTGTGAATATGATTTCAACTTGTGTGTCTGTCTGTCCGATTGTTTATTTTTCTATCTGCCTGTCTCCCGCCCCCAGCAATAATTTTAGAAATTTTAAAAAATGTTATATATTAGTCGAGTTCACTATGGAATGTTTCCTATATAAAATGGCATTAATAGGTCGTGTACAACTAGTTTGTGTACAAGGTCAGGTTTGCGTTTTAGGTCAGACATTTTTAAAAATCATATTTAAATAACTTTCTACTGCAAAAATCATAAAGAAATTTTATGCATTGTTAATATTCTAACATAATGTTTTGTATAGAATATGATATGATTAGCCTTCAGATTTACAGGACTACACTAAAATATTCAGATACATTAATAGCTGCAATTATAATTTACCATGTGCATTTTCTTTTGTGTTAAGCCTCGTATCTCTCGTAAGGATTTAAATTTACATGATGTTTGTTTGGGGGGTTTTCATGTAAGTTGCTCAATACTTTTGGCTATTAAATTATACAAGAGAAATTTTTATAAAGCTTGTGCATACGTAGTTGAAAATTATTTAGTAAAAGTGCTCGTATTTCATAAGATATTTAACATTTTCGCATTCTGATTGCTGTATGTGTGCCTAATGTAGCATACCATATTTCTTAAAAATGGATTTCCACTGCATCTAATACCCTACGTGTTTTAATTAAAAAAGGAGAAATTGTTTTTGCGATTTTTTAAAGAAACCGTTATATCTCCATGAATATATGAGGTAACCTCTTAAAATTTATACATATAATGAAAATATCCTCTTAGTCATATGCTACAACCAAAACCAGTTTAAAGCATTACCTTTTACAAGGTGATCCAAAACATTTTGGTTTTTGTTTATTTTTTTACACTCGTGCCCTAATCCTCTTCAGGACACAAATTTTGCTGAAAAATGCGAGGTATAACATGTTCTTTACACTACCGAAGTTTCAAGTTGATTCCTATAGAATTCTTCTAGATATTTGACAAAATTTCTTAATTCGAAAGTACCCAAATACTTATTGGTAGGTTGCATATCTCTTAAATAGAGGTCTTTAATTTATTTTATAAATAGTTAATAGTTTACATGGTATTTTCGCAAATTCAAAAATGAAAATTATAAAAATTAAAATTAAAAACTATTAGGTGCTCAATTTTCGATACTTTTCTTTATTTTAAAAATACTTAAAATGAAGTTTAAACCGAAATTTCTTTTCAGTTTACGTAAGTCTACTAAAAATGCATAAAATAATATTTCTTAAAAATATTACTAACAACATTTTAGCTACATCAACCTTTTATATAATTCCATTCTTGATCCATCCATCTTGACCATCCATTCCATTCTTGATTCCATCGTGCATATTCTTGAATGAAAAACTGATTTGAGTTTTGTCTTCCTGACTAGAAAACTAAAATAACAAAAACTATGTATAATTTGAAGATATATTACTAAATGAGAATTTATCGTCTGCAATCTTTAAGAGAAAGTGTCCGGAGATGAGAGAAGTCGTGTAAAGCCGCACCAGATTGTAAAAACGTGAGAAAAATGGCGGCTTTGGCCTTTCTCACGGTTTTGTGAGGTCTAACTGCAATAGAGACAGTGTCCGGAGTGAGAGAAGTCGTGTAGAGCCGCACCAGATTGTAAAAACGTGAGAAAAATGGTGGTTTTGGCCTTTCTCCCGGTTTTGTGAGGTCTAACTGCAACGTTTCCGGCTGCAATCTTGAGGCAGTGTCCGGAGATGAGAGAAGTAGTGTAGAGCCGCACCAGATTGTAAAAGCGTGAGAAAATGGCCAATTTGGCCTTTCTCACGATTTTCTGAGGTCTATCTGCAGCGTTTCCGGCTGCAATCTTTAAGAGACAGTGTCCGGAGATGAGAGAAGTCGTGTAGAGCCGCACCAGATTCTAAAAACGTGAGAAAAATGGCGGCTTTGGGCTTTCTCACGGTTTGGTGAGGTCTAACTGGAATAGAGACAGTGTCCGGAGATGAGATAAGTTGTGTAGAGCCGCACCAGATTGTGAAAACGTGAAAAAAGTGGTGGCTTTGGCCTTTCTCACTGTTTTGCGAGGTCTAACTACAACGTTTCCGGCTGCAATATTTAAGAGACAGTGCCCGGAGATGAGAGAAGTCGTGTAAAGACGCACCAGATTCTAAAAACGTGAGAAAAATGGCGGGTTTGGGCTTTCTCACGGTTTGGTGAGGTCTAACTGGAATAGAGACAGTGTCCGGAGATAAGAGAAGTCGTGTAGAGACGCACCAGATTGTAAACACGTGAGAAAATGGCGGCTTTGGTCTTCTCACGGTTTTGTGAGGTCTAACTGCAATAGAGACAGTGTCCGGAGTGAGAGAAGTCGTGTAGAGCCGCACCAGATTGTAAAAACGTGAGAAAAATGGCGGTTTTGGCCTTTCTCTCGGTTTTGTGAGGTCTAACTGCAACGTTTCCGGCTGCAATCTTAAAGAGACAGTGTCCGGAGAGGAGAGAAGTCGTGTAGAGCCGCACCAGATTGTAAAAGCGTGAGAAAAATGGCGGCTTTGGCCTTTCTCATGGTTCTGTGAGGTCTAACTGAAACGTTTCCGGTTGCAATCTTTAAGAGACAGTGGCTGGAGATGAGAGAATTCGTATAGAGCCGCACCAGATTGTAAACACGTGAGAAAAATGGTGGCTTTGGCCTTTCTTATGGTTTGGTGAGGTCTAACTGCAATAGAGACAGTGTCCGGAGTGAGAGAAGTCGTGTAGAGCCGCACCAGGTTGTAAAAACGTGAGGGAAATGGATGTTTTGGCCTTTCTTACGGTTTTGTGAGGTCTAACTGCACCGTTTCCGGCTGCAATCTTTAAGAGACAGTGTCCGGAGATGAGAGAAGTCGTGTAGAGCCGCACCAGATTGTAAAAGCGATAGAAAAATGGCGGCTTTGGCCTTTCTCACGGTTCTGTGAGGTCTAACTGCAACGTTTCCGGCTGCAATCTTAAAGAGACAGTGGCTGGAGATGAGAGAAGTCGTGTAGAGCCGCACCAGATTGTAAACACGTGAGAAAAATGGCGGCTTTGGCCTTTCTCACGGTTTTGTGAGGTCTAACTGCAATAGATATAGTGTCCGGAGTGAGAGAAGTCGTGTAGAGCCGCACCAGATTGTAAAAACATGAGAAAAGATGCATTCAAGAGATTGTATTCCTGAAAAAGCAACATAAAAAAATTCTCTAATATTGGTAGACTCACGTTTTTATCCGTGGGTCAAAAATGAATGCTAACCCGACTCGCACCCGTCGCAGAACGCTACCTGAATAATATACATCAGTTTCAGGTCATTCTAAAACTATAAGAAATCTGATGGACAGATTGACAGTCATATAGACAGACCGAAATGTGAAGTCCTAAACACATTTAAACAATATTGAAAAATGTTTTACTGGGAATTCTTATTCTTTCTTATATAAAATTTATCATTAATTACTGATTTATTCGTTAGTCATAAAACTTTTGATTAATGATTGATTCAATCATTAGTCGTAAAAATACGATTAACGATTGATTTATTCGTTAGTCATAAAAAAATATGATTAATGATTAAATTATTCGTTAGTCGTAAAATCTACGATTAACGATTAATTTAATCGTCAATCAAAACATTTGCGATTAATGATTAAATTAATCGTTAATCAAAATATTTATGATTAACGATTAATTTAATCATTAGTCAAAATATTTTTGATTAACGATTGAATTAATCATTAGTGAAAATATTTTTGATTAACGATTAATTTAATCATTAATCGTTAGTCATCGAGATGATTGAATTTTGCCCAACACTGTCCGCCACTTTGTTAAAAATGGCGGATACGTTCATTAATAAACTTCATTGAGGCACTTATATAGTCTATGTATACATCAAATTTCAAACAAATTCGCAATACGCTTTTTACAATTTGAATTTGAAAATATCAAGTGGTCTCCACTTAAAAACAAAACGGTGGAGCAACTTGGTTAAGAAACTTATCCAAGATATCTATAACACAAGTTAAGACGCTGTCCAAATTTGGTTCGATTTGGAGCATTATTTCGGAAGTTATCGTGATTTTAAAATTTCAAGTGGCCCCTCTTAATTTAAGATATCCGCCACTTTGTTGAAAATGGCAGATAAATTTCATTAATAAAGTTCTTTTAAACCCTTATATAGTCTAGATTTACATAAAAATTCAAGCAAATCTTCATTTAAATACGCTTTTTACACTGTGGGTTAGAAATATTCAAGTGGCTGCCACTTGAAAACAAAAAGTTGGAGCAACTTGGTTAACGAACTCATCCAAGATAAGATCAGTTCACTGTCCAAATTTGGTTTCATTTCGAGTATTATTTCGGGAGTTATCGTGATGACAAAATTTTCATTATAGATAGATAGATAGATAGATAGATAGATAAACGAAGTGATTGCAATAGGTCGATTTCTAAAGAAATCAACCTAAAAACTCAATAGGGGCAGCTCGGACCATATTTTATAAGTTTATCTACAAAATTTAAAGTGTAAATCTGTTTAAACAAAAAAATTTGTAGTTATTAAATTTTATGCGACTGTATTTTATTCTACTAACACCGTTTTGTCTTTTAAATATTTTTGTTATAAATTTTAATCTATAACGTTCTTTTACGGTGACAGTAGCAGACATCGTGCGTCCAGCAGCTCGGCGGTAAAGTGTACAGAGAACGAGGGGAAAGGTAACATATTCTTTAACCACATTTCTTGCGACCATGGAAGCCTCTGCGCAAGTGCGGATTGAACGAGTCCAGTGTTAAAATAGGGGTGACAGAGAGAAAACAAGCGATAAGGGAACACCGAATAACTGGATGTTTGCCAAATAACTATCTCTCGGCCAATTTTGCATCCCTCTAAACTTTTGGACTCGGCCTCACTGCTAGTCGTAGGAAACGTGGTCGCACTATATGTTGATTGCTTAAAGAGTCTGGGATGGAACGTTGTTATTTTGTCTCGTTTTCAAAAAGAAATGCTTGAATTTTTACAACTCTTCCTAAGAAATTCTTTTGCATGATAGTAGTACAAAATATTTTTAAATTAACTCATTTATTATTAGAGAGGAGCTCTTTCAAAATCCCATTCTGAAGCATGACATCTGCTGTCACAGCCGCACTCTAGAGGTTAAACAATTTCTCATAAGCTACTAACCTAGACTAACGGTATGTGCACCACGATTCTCTCTAAAAGCGAGTAATTATTGAAAAAATGCTGCGCAATTTCTCCCATGAAAATGGGAGAGTTTGCTCTTTTGCTATTCAAGAAATATTGCGCAATGATTTTATAAAATTCTATACTAGTAGAGATTTTGCAGCTTATTACTAATGACCAGACAATGAGGATGAGTTCGTTGAATGTCTGGAACTGTACCAGGAAATAACTTCGACAAGTGATTGGACTAATTCAACCCATTCGAGAGGGCGCATGGTTGGAACACTGTTTCCTGAATCTGAAATTGAACATTAATCAGGAGTGGAAACGATTGACAAAAGCCGCACCTATGGTGAGATTTACCTCTCGAGAACAATGTTAGCCTGTGGGAAATTTATCGCAAAGTATGTACATGTTATTGTATGCCTGTTTAGTTTTCAATTATAACTCTCAAGTTTTGTGCAGCTGTAGGCTGCCTAAAGCAATAAACTTGAATGCAAACAAAAATTTTCAGCCTACTCAAACTTCATTTTGGGCTGTAATCGTTTAAATTTCAAAATAAATAAATAAAGAAAGGAAATAAATTAATTAAATAATCAATTAGACAAACGTAAAGAATTCTAAAGTTGAAACAAAACGGATTTCAAACCAAGTGAAATTTAGGTTTTGTGTTTTGAACATTATTGCGCGGAAGATTTTGAGAAAATACTTCAGTAAATTATAAACGATGGGCTGATTCTGGGTTTAAAAATGGGCAGTATTAGACATCATACGCACAGTGTGCTACCCATCTTTTGGATCGGAAATGCACCACACAAACTATGCGCAATCCGTTTACAACGGATTAACTAGTGGCAGTGGTTGCACAATAGCTGCTTTATTTACAGCAATGTGCAACGATATGGACAACGGGATATTTAGTCAACAAAGAAGAAGCCCTTCAAGCTGGGAAGGAAATGTACTAATTTTAAGTTAAACGTGTTATCTACTAAATTATGATTATTTAATTATCTTATCTTGTCTCATTTTTTTTTTTTTTTTTTTTTTTTTTTTAACTTTCTTCTATATTTAATAGAAGAAAGTACTGGATTTGGAAAATTTTTCGACTTCAGATTTTTGATAGATTTACACGTTTTGAGAGCTGTAGAACACGATTTGACCATTTTTAGAAAATTTCTGTTTGTGTGTCTGTGTGTGATAAAATTTTGTGGCAACTGTATCTCAGGAATTACTGCACATAATTTCATACAAATTGGTATGTAGTTACACCTTGACATAAATTAGTCTATCAACTTTTGTTAAAAATTGTCTAACAGGTTGCGTTGCCATTCCGTTTTTCTAAATTTTTAACATGGACAAAATTTTGTGTACATATGCATAAAAAGAATTATTTTTTAATAATCATTATGAAATTTACAAGACTTATTTATAATAGAGATAGTCAACTGGGAAAAAAAAATTCTGTATATCTAGGAGCGTGGGGGAGATTCCCCCTCGAGGAGCATAAATTTTCATGATGGGTATCTTTCAAAAAGAGCTCGCCAATAACTTTAAAATGAATGATTGAACCAGTGATCTGCGATAATTTAAAATAAAATTTTCGATTTTTTTTTCCTTCTTAACCAAAAAAAAAAAAAAAAAAAAAAAAATGTAATATTGAGAATAAAATGAACTTTTTTTTTGGATATTTAGTGTTATACTACTTCTCTAATATAGAAATTGTACTGCATTATCATGGAAGATTTTGATAAATAATTTTTACTGAGTGAATTTGCAAAGGAAAATATAGGAGAAAGTCATGTGTTTGCCACAACATTCTAGTTTATATATATATATATAATATTTCTTTAAATAAAATTTTGCAATCCATTTAAATTTCTTTTATTTTTCTGAATATTTAATAATTAAAATGAAATAGCCACTCCTAATACAAAAATATTTGTGTACAAAAATCTTAAAGCAATGACGTTTAATTTAAATTATTATTAATAATGATGTAATTAGAATCAGAATTAACACCAATCTCTCCTACCTATGTGCGCCATCACTCCTGCCCTATAAGGAGAGATTGCGCAAAATAGCTCTGTTGGTTTTATTACAACTGTTGTTTTAAATTATAGCACAAAAACAAAATATTAATGGAAATGCATAGAAGAAGGAACAATTAAAAATTATGCATCAATAGTTTAGCAAAAAATTAATATTTTAACATTTTTATACTGTTCTGTTGAATTGTGCGCAAACTCTCTTAGCTTTAACTTAAATGGTTTTTGTTCACGTAAATCCGTTAATCTTAAATTTTGAGATGAGCTTAGATAAGATATGAAAACACGAATATTAAGAATATAGATTAACAACACAACAACCAAGAGTGTATAGTCGTATTTAAAATATCAGAAAACATTTTTCATCATTTATATGTACACAAATTATCGTTTAGTTGGACTCAAACACCATTGATATCATTTGAAATAACTATTTTTTAAGAAAATAAAAATGCAATAAATATTATCTTCTTCGCTTTCGGAAAACGGCATTTATTTTATTTTATACAATAATTGAGATAGATTTTTAAAAATCAAAATATTTTTCTATTATTAAGTCTATTCATAAAATTATTTTTCATAATTTTTTCTTTTTGCAAATAGTTTTAAAACGTTTTTATTCTTTTTCAATAGAAAAAATAAAATTTAGTATACTGTAAAATTTTAAATATAAAGTTTGAAAGTATTTAAACAGTTTTTATAAAAAAAGTTGCTATATGTCATTTTTTGCTTGTAAAAAATATTATGTGAAATTACTTTTTGGAGAACATAGTATTTTTCCACTCTACATGCATCTATCTACCTTTCACAAAATTAAGCAATCCCTTTTCTAAGTATAATTTGGCCTGTCGCCACACGGACTACCTAATATAAATTCGCTATTTCGCACTTTCACACTGAATAACATCCAGTTGAAATATTATCACTGTGGCATTTTATTCATTGCATTTAAGACCACAATATTCAAAGATGTGTCTATGAAATTTCGAAATTTTCAACGGTTTAGTAATGTATTTTTAGAAGAAATTGCTCTTAAAGGTTTTTTAATAGTATTTCAATTTAATTTTTAATATAATAACGCGAGACAACCAGCATTGCATTAGATATTTGTCTAGACAGACAGTGTTTACTGATTTCATTTTAAAATGTAAATAAATCTTTTTAAAATTATATCAAAAATACGTGTAATGATCTAAAGCTTAATTGTCTTGACTGTCTGTTTCAGTTTATACATTGGCAGACTTGCCAACCAATTTTAATAAAAACAAGAAAGAAAAATCATGCAGTACGCATTGATGAGTAGCACTTTCCAACTGTACGTAATTGTTGTATTGAATAACGTTTAATATTCTTTGCCTACGTTATCACACAACAGACAGAAAGACTGAAAAATATACAGATAGACTAATTGATTTTAAAATTACTCTTAGGCATTTTGGAAAGAGTTAAAAAGGCTTAACGCAAAAGAAAATGCAGCCATTAGATTATAATTGCAGCTTTTGATCTCTCTGAATCTTTTAGTGTAGCCCTGTAAATCAGAAAGTTAATCATATCATATTCTATAGAAAAGACTATTTTAGAATATTACCAATTCATTTCAACATATTTATGATTTTTACAGTAGAAAGACTTCTAAATGTAACTTTCAAAAAATTCTGTCCTAAAATGTAATGCAGTGTTTTTTTTTTTTTTTTTTTTTTTTTTTAACCACAAAAATGGTTAATGAGAGATTCTGTACAAGTTCTTCCTTTTAGCTAGTTAGTGGGAAAAAAAAAATATTTCGTAAATTTTTATTAAAGGTATGTTAATTTATACTTTAAAGAAATGTTTATAACTATTTATTCAGTCTGTGTGTTGAGTTATAAAATGCATGTTTAAATTTTTGTATAAATCGTTATATTTTTTTTTATAAATAAACAAAATGTCCAAAATCATTCGATGAGGCAAGTTGAAGCAGAATTTTGGGGCAAGTTGTAATATGTTAGAGGTATGGCTTGTGGAGATATCCACAGCCAGAACTCGAAGTCTCCGTCTATTATCAGGAAATTTTCAGAAAAGAAAAATTTTTGGCTTCTTTACCACTATTATATTTATAGAGAAATATTTTCTGTATTTTTACATTATAGCGCCGAGATTATTTAATCACGAATTATGATCACGATTTAATCCCGAATTAGAGAATATTGCATAAAAATAGTGGTAGAAAAAAAAAGGCATTAAATTTTCATCAATGAGTGTCCTGAAAAAAGAGCGGAGAAACTCGAGCTCTACTAAACCCTCTGCGTGGCAGAAGAATGAGTATAATGCTTAATTTGCAAAATGTGAGAACGCATTAAATGCATGAGAGGGAACAAAATATCATTTGCTGGAATTAATTTCAACTCTGACTAGATTGACTTCTATGTTGATTTTATCTTTAATTTTCTCTTTATTTTACTGTAATCCATTTAATATAATTCATTGTTACTGTACCAAGAAGGCTATAATTTAATATTGGTTATTAATTGCCTTTTTTATTAAATTAATAAATGGTTGACAACAAGAAACATTTCGAAATATTGTCGTTTATATTGTTAGGGTTCCTTTTGTATCCGTTACAATTTGCCCCACGTGTGTTACAATTAGCCCCAAATCCGGAGCACATTGTAGCAGGCAAATATTTTTTTTTAAATATTTTTTGAGCTAAAACTAGCGATATTAACGAAAGTTTTCTTTTTTATGAATATGATAGACAATTATGTATGCTATGGAAAACATCTATTATAAACAGGAAAACGTAAATACATTTCACAATATATTTAATTTTGTAAAAACTATTACAACCCGCCCCACGCTCCTGTACTGGGAATTTTAGCTTTTTGATAAAAAATGTCAATTAGTTTATCTTGGTAATTTCAGTGTATTTTAAAATAAATAACTAAAAACATATAACAACTTTTTGTTCCCATACTTTCTTTCTGTCATCTGTCTTGGATATTTATTTTGTTTGCATTTGTGATTACTGTTTGTTTTCTGATTAGAATCTAATCAATGCTATTACGAATGAGTCAATTTTGCTGCGATTTTATGAAAATAAGGGGGAAAGGAAACCGTCAGAGGTAAAATTTCGAGAATCTAAGTGATAGCGTCCTAAATTACCTTTGTTTTGGACTTGAATTGTAGAATGGACAGTATTTATTAAATGTGATTAAAGTGATATGTTTTATGTGATTTTTCAAAGAGCACGGATAGGGTGTTTCAAAGAACGAAATGGTCGTAAATAAGACTATTTCATTAAATATAATTTATTTTTAACGCATGTGTTAAATGTATTCGAATAGGATATGTTGATCTAGAAATTAATTGTCAAATATTTGTTTTAGGAATCTAGATTTAGATGTAATGTAATCCACAAGGAATTCTTATAAAATATTATAGTTCATACTTAAGCAAGTTTTAGGAAAAATAAAATAAATAAATAAATATTTGAACAGGTAGGTCATTGAATGTGGCCTGGGTTCAAAACTACCACTTCTTGTCAACCAGCTTTGCGAGGAGAACCTCTGTATTCCTATAAAAATTTCATGCAATAAAAATCTCTTAACAGACCTTCCTTAATTAAGCGAAACTCTTGTATTAGCAGTTAACAAAAGTTTCAAATAAATAATTTATATATTTAGGGCAATTCCATGAAAAATGTAACGACAGTCACAAATAGAGGTAATTCTGCTTTCGCCAATATTTTGTAACGATAAACGCTATTCTAATTAATCATCAAAAATCACACTAAATGTGCCATTAAAATTTCTGCATGCGGATACTGGTGGCGAAAAAAGAGAAAATATTATCGTTTTTTGTGACTGATGTCACCTTCTTCCATGGTATCACCCTTTATAGGAATTTATGTAAAAATACATGTTGCATATAGAAGGGGAAATTCTACATTTCGATCTGCGTAATGTACTGGATATATGTAATAAATTATTTGCATGCAGTATTGCTTAATGAATAAAATACATAAAGAAACAAAGAAAAAAAAAATTCTGTGTGACAGAATTTAATTTAGTACGACAGGACTATTTATGGGCGTGGCCGATTTACACCTGTGACATGTCACGAAACTCTACCATAATCGGTAAATCAATGAAAAATTAAAGTCCGAAATGATATGAAAGTGGGCGTGGCCCAGCTATTCCATAAAATACATTGTAATATCCCCATTGAGAAAATGACTTTGAAATTTTGCAAGTCGAAAGTATAGGTGGGCGTGGTCAAAGTTGACCTAGTCTAAGGTGGCGGGTTCCCCTTACACTATGATATAAGCCCTATATTATTTGTGTCTTATCGACCACGCCCCTCAGACCTCCCTCCCCCCCCCCCCCGTGGTGATAGAGTAAGAAATTAAATGGTAAAATTGGATATTGGCAGGCATTTTCGAAGTGGAACACTATACATTGGTAACGACGCAAAATGGCAGATTGAAAGAAATAGTCCTGCCGTACTAATAAAATAAAAAAACGGGAAAAAACCAGTTAGAACGAAAATAAAAGTATATATGGAAAAGTAAATTACACATCATATAGTTATATTTATATTTTAGTAACTTTACCCCAAAACTGTTATGTTTAATATTTCACTGTTTTTACAGAAATTGCCATTGTTTTTAAAAAATAAATTAATTTACAGGTGACTGGACGTTTTGCATTTGCTTATCATATAAATATGCATATAAATATGACCTTTATTAAAAAAACTTTATTTAAAAAAAAAAAGACAGGATGTAAAATAAATTAGTTCATGTCATTTCCTTTAAAAGAAATACATTTTCGAGATAAGTTAAAAAGAAAAAAAAGAGAGAAAATGAAAGATTAGATGACAAACTTAATCTGCCAGAAAGCTAATAGAGTAAGTGAATCGATTTGTAGAACCGTTCTTTTTCGAACCAAAGGTTTAATTTTACACACTGTTCCTTCATTTTGCTCAGTGGTGTCACCGTAAATAATTAAGTATATAGTGGAAGGAAAAGAAATTCGGGAAATTAAAATGTCATTCAGTGATGAATTTCAAATAAAATTTTATTAAAAGTTGTATGGGTGAGAATTACTAAATTAAACAGAATTTTATTCTTTTAAATATTGATTTGGTTAAATAGTAAATTTAAATTTATGCTACATTGTGTCAGTGTGTGTGCACATATGAACTGAAGTGGCAAAATTTTTTTATTATCAAATTATTGTTTTTTTTTTTTTGTTATCAAATTATTACATGCCAATAGAATTGATTAAATAATATATGAATAAGAATTGAATGTTTACAGAAGAAAATTTTAATTACATACGTATTTAGCAGAAATGCCACCATTTTCGATTTCTTAGAAGTGTTACCTCTACTCAAGTTTTTTATCGCCTCGTTTTTAAAGAGAGATATTATCCAATGTATAATAAGGATTAAATAAAAAGAAAATATCTCTATAATAAATGTTGTATAAAAAAGAAGTAAGTACTAACATTGTTTCGGAGAAATCGGATATCATAGCATGCTTACAACATGGTTTAAACTGTCATGCCCAAACGGCATGTGTGGATATGTCAGATTATAAGGGGTAAGAAATACATAAGAACTGGGGGGGGGGGTCGTAAATACGACTGCAACATGCTAGAGGGTGATATTATCTGGCTATTTTGTACGCACACAAAAGGACACAAGTGATGATGTGAAGAAAGCATCGTAGCTAATGGGGCACATTTTGAGCAATTCTTATGAGTTGTAGCGTTTTTTATTTGTATTTTATACATCGATCATATTTTTGGTAAAATAAAGGTCTCTTTACACTGTTTGTTATCTTTTCTTTGCGTGACGGTCACGATGCAATTACACTGATTTGATCGAGTTTCCGACCCCCCAGTTTTTATGTAATACTTATTCCTCATGACCTGACACCCCTACACGTGTCATTTGTGCATGGCCTTTTGAACCACTCTGTATAATTGATTTTGAAAGTACTCTTAATTTTGAAAGTAATTTAAAGGGATATTTTTTTTTTTCTAAAAAATAAATTAAATCGTCAACCCACGTGTGAAAAAACAACGATTGTTAAAGAATTAATTTCAAGAAAAGGAGCAATAGTTAAAAAAATACTTTAAAAAATAATTTATTAAACATAATCTAAAATATTAACAGGTTAATGGCATTATAAAAGTTATTAAATAAATTTTTAAAATTTTTTGTCTAATGTTGCTAGAGCTTAAAAATTTATATCCATAAGGAGAAAAAATGTCAAATTATCAGATATATCAGTACATGACAGCGTAAAATGTAGATATAATCTAATCTGAAAAAAAAAAAAAAAAAATATTTGCAAAGATTATGATATATAAAAAATTTTAGCTAATGTTAATTCCTAACATAGAATTTCTTATAAGTTCCAATGTCTAATATTAAAAATCTAAAATAATAATAATAATAATAATAATATTAATAAAGTAATTTTAAATTAAAAATGCTTAGAAAAGTTTGGTTATCTATAAATTTTTAAAATTAATTATTAATTTTTTCATATGACTACCTTATAATAAATGGTTTTCCTTTAATGAGAATAACTAAAAAATGTTAACACGCAAGCAGAAAATAAATTATGAAAGTTAAGCTGTAACATTTTCGCTAAATTTTCAATTTATGATTTCAGAATTCCTTATAAATTTAATGATTTATTAACGGAATGTTTATTGTTATATAATAATAGCACTCAAAATATTGTTTGGTGCAATCCCTATATATATTAATAATAATAATAATGTTTCATCATTATAGTGATCAATCACTAGAAAGAAATACAGGGTGGCCATAATTAAACTGATAGTATTTTTATTGTTCTATAGTGATATAATTGCGCGAATGGCGCCAAACTTGACAAAAGATTGCAATAAAAAAAATTAGTTCCAAAAGTCACTGCTAGAGGAGTATGTGGTGCAGTGTAAAATAAATGAAAGTAATAAACAACGCAGAGTCAATATTGAAATAAAATTACCTTTTATTTCGTACATTTAACAATTTTATTCAAATGCATTGTGGCAGCAATTTTAAATAAAGCGAAAAAATGACATAAACAGTGGTAAAGTTTCTTTATCTGCAATTATACTTACTGAGGACTTGTTCAGTCGTCACCTCAAATGGATCGGTAATTTCGAGCGTTGGAAAATTTGATCTGTTGCTAAATAAAAGGCAATTTTCTTTCAGTATTGTGTATATATATTGTGTGTGCAGTCTTCTGCTCCCGTCTTGTTAAACCATCCTACAAAATTTGGCGCCATTCGCGCAATACATCACTTAGACCTGCTAACTATGCTAGTTCATTCTTAATGGTATTAAGCCCCGCCTTTTTTTCACACCACAATAGCTGTAGAGCCATAGCCTCCTAAACTTGATGCCTGTTGCGTAGCTCGGAAACTTGGCAACAGTTGAAGAGGTAGGCAGTGCCACCTGGTACAGATTGCGCGACTTTTTTATTCAACAGCCACCAAAAATTTTTGAAAGTGGGATATGATATACATAAAAGGCGAATAAAAATGAAGAAACGTCGATTATATATCATGTATCACTTCTTAAAATCATTGGTGACAGTTGAATAAAAAAGACGCGCTATCTGTACCAGGTGGCGCTGTCTACCGCTTCAACTGTTTCCAAGTAACTCGACAGGCACCTAGTTTCGGAGGCTATTGCAGAGCAATAGTCTTCTTATGTAATCATGAGAACATATTGCTGAATATTGCTCTTTAGCTATTCTGGTGTGAAAAAAAGTCGGGGACTAATACCATTACGGATAAACTAGCATAGTTAGCAGGTCTACATCACTCTACTGTCAGTTTAATTCTGGTTACCCTTCATATATATGTTTTAAAAAAATGAAATTAATAAACAATTAATAATTAAACATATTATATTGGTATACATACACATACATACGAATACCATACCAGCAAACAATCTCATTGTGAATCGTAATATTTTTAGTACCCGACAGTCATTTTATTTCTATTTAAACTCGACAGCATTTGGATAATATTTACTCTCAAAAGAAAGTTGAGGGGAAAAAGGGTTGTAACAATGGTACGATCATTAATGCGATAGTTAGCAAGTATTGAAAATATCGTTTGGTAATTTAATGTCTTTTAATGCAAATATGCAAACGTTATTTTTATTAAGAACTTATTAATGATTAAACTTATTTATTATCTTAAATTTAATATTATTTTTGAAAAGATTAATTGAAAAAAAGTTATTTTGAAAAGTCAATACATTAGAATATTTATTCAAATGGTTCAAAATATTAGAATATTTCACATTAATTCTCGTTTAATTATCACCAAATCATAACTGGTGGCATCATTGATTAAATTCAGACGATTTTATTTAAAATCAGTATTCTTTTTGCAGTTTGTTTGCTTTTCCGTCTTATAATAGGTCGTGTGAGTGATATTCCTGAATTTGTTAAACTTCGTATGGTTTATTTGTATCGACACGGTAAAAATCAATGTTATATAGCGAATTATTTACATTGTTCGCAATCAAGCGTTAGTAAAATACTAACACAATATTCAAAAAATGGAAAATTTCAAAACAATCGTTGAAATGGCGCCGAAAACCAAAAACATCTGCTAGAGATGACATGAAACTGAAGCGTATAGTTAAGAAAAACCATTTTAACCCTTTACGCTCGGCATATTTTCCGTAAGACACGCCCTTTGGCGTTCCTTTAAAACGTCACAAGTATAGTTTCCAACTTACTACCTTTCGGCTACCGAAAAATTGTAATAATTTGTTTTATTTTACTTCAACATTAAATAAACTAAAATTTTCTGTTAAAATTTTCCGGTAACAGAAAGGTAGCCTATAGTTACACGTTTTAGAAAAATAACATTTCATTTGCAGAGGAGTGGCTCGATTTTTTAATGTTCCCTCAGGAGGGACATAAGAGCGATAAGGGTTAAATGTGTGCGATTCTTGCACCGAAAATGGAAAGAAGAAGGAGTTGTAGTTTCTACATCGACAACATTAAGATGTCTCCATAAATTTAAATTTGAATCTCGTGTACAGAAAATAAAACCTCTCATGACTGCAAACAAAAACGTATAAGATTGAATTGGTGTGAATCAAGACGTTTACGGAGCGAAGGAGATTGGAAAAAAATATTATATAGTGATGAAAGTATGTTTTGTGTTTCATGCGGTAATCAAGGTATTCGAGTTTGGAGAATGAAGCAAGAAGCATTTGATAAAGAATGCCTTAAACGTTCGGTAAAATTTGCTGCTAGTGTCATGGTTTTGGGTGCATGAGCGCAGAAGGACCTGGAAAGTTATGCATCGTCTACGAAAAGGTTAACTCTCAGATATATCAAGAAATTTTGGAATATTACATCAGAAGATTTATTTGAAGATGATTTCATCTTTCAAGAAGATTTAGCGTCACCGCATACCTCGGTGTCAACTAAAAATTGGTTATGCCAACGTAACATTAAGGTACTTTCCTTGGCCACCAAACTCACCAGACATTAATCCTATCGAAAACTTATGGGATATAATGAAGAAAAAACTTCAAGAAAATCCTCCTTCAAGTAAAACTGAGTTAGTGGAACGTTTAAAGTCTATTTGGGCTAATATTGATAGAAATGTTTGTAAACCCCTCGTACATAGCATGCAAGATCGATTGTATACTGTTATTAAAGCCAGGGATGGAACACGGCGCAGAATTCATACCGGAATTTGTCTAAGAAATTTCTCTACCTATAATATCGTTGATTTAAGAAGTAGAAAATTGTTTTACATTCATAGTGGAATTAATTTTGCGCCCGTGTTCCCTCCCTGTAAAGCTAAAGTTGATGCTGCAAAATATTAACTAAAATTTACTTCATATTCATAAGGCAACATTTTTATTTTTGCGTAAAATAAAATATTCTAATATTTTGAACTAATCTAAATTTTATTCTAATATTTTGATGTGTTTCAGAAATCTATTGTATACCTAATTTATTGTATTTTATATTTTATAAATTTTAAAATCTTATCTAAACATTCCAGATTTAATTTATAAGAAATTTAATTGAATTTACTTAGTTTCAAAAATAAATAAATAGAAAATAATTTCTTTCTTATTACTTTTTCTCAATTATTCTAATATTTTGAATATGAGTTGTATATATATATATATATATATATATATATATATGTATATAAATAAGCAAAATAATTAAAGCTAGATGAAAAATTAATCCCAAAACACATGAGGGCCTTCTTTAGGTGAGCTCCCCCATGTAGGGAAAAGAAAATGAGAAGTTTTTAACGACGCTGGTAAATTAACCAAAAAAAAAAAAAAAAGAAAAGAAAAAAAAAAACACGTTTCTAGCCCCCAACTTCTAACAGATGGAAGCAAGACCACACAGCAAACGAATTTTAATTAATACAAAACATAAAAATCAATTAAATTCAGAAATCAAGTACAAAATATAATACATCAATATAAAATACAAGAATATAAATAATACAAGAATATATAAATACATACCAGGACAAACTCGAATAGTCATTAGAATATGGAAAATTGAAACTACACCCCATTATAAACATTGAACCCGCTTCAATTAGTAGGGCCACTTTTAGCACTTAAACGTCGCCCAAAATGGAACAACAAACCTTAAGTGGGATTGTGATCAAGAATACTGAAATGTTTATTGATTACAAAAACAGGATAACGGTTAACAGTTCTATATATTTAATAATTCAAGTTTTACTCCATCCTATATTTAAATTTTATCTTATATATATATCTCCGCATACGGAGAGAAAAAAATTAGCAAACATTTAAAAGTATTTTATTTTAAATTAAATTTCAGATATAGCTTTGATTATTTCAATTTTTAATTTTTCAAGAAACAAAACATACCTGGTAATATTCATAATTTATTTCGGAGTACTTTTAAATTCTCCCTTTTATCACACCAGTCAGATTTTAGAGAAACTTTGTTCAATGTAAAGATGCCAAGTAAATCTAGCGGATTGTTCGCACCGCCCCTTTTTCCACACCAGTCTTTTTTCTTAATAATTCCTCGTAAATGTCTTTGAAAAGGATTACTCTAAAAATTAAGTGGTGTGCGGAAATGGAAGGTACTAACAATACCCCGGAATAGATTGGCAACTCTATCAATATATAATCGCATATAAATGAGAAGAAAAATGCTCTTAAAATATACTGGTGTGAAAAAAGGACGGGGCTAACAGTACTCCAGAATAAATTTTAAATGTTACCAGGTATGACAAAAGGTATACTGAAAACGATTTATCATTCGTGTTTATAAATTAAAATAATAATAATGAAAATAAAAATAAAATCTCAATTTTATGAAAAATATTTTATTTATCTACTACTAAATACGAAAGAATTGAGAACTTAAATTTGCAGTAAATCTGAATTGAATTTTTTCACTAGCAAGTGAAAACAGGAAAAATAATAGTACGTACTTTTCCCGTTGATTTTGGAGTAACATTACATAAATGACATTTATATAAAATGAAATTTTTTGTGACCGAATACTGAGGGAATGATAACGAAATCTGACCAAATATTTTTTTTTTTTTTTTTTTTTTTTTTTTTTTTTGCATTAGAATTTCATTTTTTTTTTCCTTCTCTTTATCGTTCATGTTTTACTTTATTTTATTTTATTTTATTTTTCCCAAATTAAAGAATGAATTTTGTTTTCAATTCATACAAAAGGAACTTAGAAAAATTTATTTCAGAAAAAAAAAAAAAAAAAAAAAAAAAAAAACTTTTTTACCAGTGTACCTTTTTATTTTATCTATATATTAATAGGCAAGCATAAAATTTGTAGTCCCTTTTTAACATATTAATTATGGGTGTAGAGGGTTGAAAATGGTATCATTCGAAAGGTATGGTTAGCCGGAAGGTGTGAATACAAATATTATTTTCTTACGATGTCAAGAAAGTATTTAAAAATACATTTATTTTTTTATGCATTTTCCTTCATTTTTCCCTTTTATACACGTATTCCTTTACATTAAAAAATACCTAAAAGTAGAAAAAGTGTCTGTATTTCTAGCTTTTGTGGGTAGAAGAAGCAAGTAGAAGATACATAAAAACTTTTGATTTCCGGTTTTCGATGAATTTACACGTTTTGAGATTTCCTTGCATTTTAATTAAGTGAAATTGACTACTTATTTTTATTTTTTAAAAGGTGGATTTATTATTCTTTCCTCTGCATATATAAGTAGAAAATATAAGATTCAGAAAAGTTTTAGATTTTCGGGTTTCGATAAAGTTACACGTTTTGAAATTTCCCGAACTCAATTCGACCATTTTTGAAAAATATCTTTTTTTTTTTTTTTTTTTTGAGGGGGGGGGGTCAAACACTGTACTTTATGAACCAATCGAATTAATTTAACATAATTTGATACTTGGTTGGGCCTTGGTTTGACATGGTACCTATTAGCTTCTGGGCTGTATCACACAGAAAGGGGTGTTTTCACGTTGCGATTTTCTCTCATCTCAGGAAAGGCTAACATCTACAGAGAGAAATAGTTATATTAAGCAAAACTCTGCTGATTCAGTTAGAGTGAATATCGGCAAACAATTGCCGCAGCGGTGTTGCAATTGCATTCCGTTTAGGACAATGCAATAACTTTGCTTTGCCTCGCTTTGCAAAAAAAAAAAAAAATGGTCGATATTCGACCACTGGGCGATACTAGTTATAATTAAAGCCTATAAATAAGGATTTCTGTCTCTGTGTGTGTGTGTGTGGGGGGGTATTCTAGCTATGTATCTATTACACGGTGGTAAGAGACTCGCCATTTCTCCCCTGATTGTTCCACCAGTATATTTATAAGATAATTTTTCACTTAATAAATCGTGCAAAATTACTATTAAAAATTCCAAAAGAAAAATACTGGTGGAAGTATCAGGAGAAAATTTCGACATGTGAACACTCTGTAGTGTATATTTAAGAAGAAACATAATTTTAAATAATAGTGATGGAAGAATTCTAGGAAAAAGTGGGGCCGTAAATACCTTGCATGCACATTTTCAGATAAATTATAAAATATTTTATATACAAAAATTATGAATGTTGTTATTCCAAGATATTTTTAATTATTTTTCTGCAAATATTTTGGTCGCACATTTTATTACTTGAAATATTAATCTCATAAAACAATTTTATCATTACACTTGAATTTGAAGGCATTCGAGTAATAGATTCAACAACGAATTCGAATAAATATTGAATATATAACTGTAAATTATTTCAATGTAGATTTAATTTGTAATTTTCTGCCAATTACTCAATTTCCTACGAATTTAAATTCATAATAACATTTCACGATGCATGCATTTTCCTAAGATTGGAAATATTAAATTTCTCTAAATTTGAATAGATAAAATAGAATATTTTTAATGCTGATTTGGATAAAACCTATTTCCTACATTAATTTTCAATGCATAAAACATGAAAATGAAAACTAATAGCAAATTTTAGTAATGCGACAAAATAACAATGAAATTAAATAAATATTTTACGTAGCATACTAAGATATTTACAATTAAATATGATTTGTTAATATGATTTGTTTTATTTTTGTATGCAAAATATAAAGAACAAGTTTGATTAAGACATTTATGGCCATGTAAATGACAATGTAATTATTAAAACTAATCGAAAAGCAGCAGTTTAAACCATTAAACAATCTATTTAATTTGATTTTCAAATTTCTAGGCCTGGGTTCAATTTCCAGCTATGGTATTTTTCAAGTAGTTGGTATTAAACAACCTTATACTCCAAACTACTTAAAAAGAATTTTCACGGTTGATGAGTTTATCAATAAAATTTCTAATTATTTTAAAATAGTTTAAGAAATTAGATGATAAAATTGGATATTGGCAGGCATTCTGACACACTGTAAAAAATTTCTGTAAATTTAAAATAAATATTTATCCAGAGTCTGTAAATTTACAGTAATTCTTAGTTGAAAGTGAATAATCGAGATTCTCAATCTTTATTCTGTATTTTTACCTTTTATTATTATTATTATTTTTTTTTTTTTTATTAAAAATAAAAATGACAGTTTCTACTTTAGCTGAAGCATTCCAATTCCGAAATATATTCTCACCAATAATGAATTAAATTAATATTAGTTATTAAAATGAATGTATAAAATAAGTTTTTTAACATCTCCGTTTATTTTTCTCTGTAATTTAACGTAAGACTTAAGATAATAGATTACACAGAGTTTTCTGTTGAAAGTTTTAACAGTGCATATTGGAAGTGTAACAACGGAAAATCACTGTCGGAAAAAAAAAAAAATAGTCCTGTTATACTTAAAAAAAAAAAAAAAAAAAAGAAAAAGAAAAAAACTGTTAATGAGATAATTTTAAAAATAGCCATCATCCAAACAGCAAAAAAAAAAAAAAATATCGTAACAGTTTATTTCAATTACTAATATAAGGTTTGAATAGTCAATTGTGTATGTGTAACAAACACGTTATACGCAAACAAAAAGAAATCATTGAATTAAAAATGCGTTTATAAGTAATGTTTTATTTCTTTTATCCTATAAATGTTTAGCTAAAGATTTGATATTTACATTTTTTATTTTATTTTATTTATTGATTATTTAATTTCGAGACACAATTTAATATTTGAAACTATTAGCTTCTGTTCTTTGAGATATAAAATCAATAAGCATTATCATTTCTTCATTTTGATTTAAATAAACAAAACAACATTTACAGTTTTAAGTAATTTATTCCAGTTTCAAAATACTAACATAAGTTACATCTTAAGTGCTGAAAACTTCAATTTACAATAAAAAATGAAAGGGAATATGATTTGAAATGAAGATTATCAAGTGAAAATAAAAACAATAGTATAGAAATATTCTCATCTGATTTTGAAATATGAATAGCTAAATAGCATTTATGGAAGATGAAATGTTGTGATCGAATAGAGAGAGAATATAATTTCCTAAAGTAAAGCCATTTCTCCTTTTTCTTTTTGCACATAGTTTTAGAATTATTATTATTTACTTATTTGTTTTCAGAGTGAATATATAAATTTCGATTTCTATTCTAATAAAAGTAGTTTATATTATTCTTGAAATATGATTTTCGCATCAATCGATTTCTTATTGTCTTTTTCCTGACAATGCATAAAAAAGGTTTCTCTTTAAAAAGTATTGTTACTCTATGAAGACGTTTATTTAATGTAAAAATGATTTCGATTCAGCATTTTCAGTTAAGTTTTGAATCCTGAATGAAAATATTGTATAGAAATATTAATGTTTATTTTTTCTGCAAAATTTGAATGTTTTTTTATTTGAACTAAATTTGAGATAAAAATAAATTCAGATCCTTACCGCCTTATGTTAACACGTTGGGTGCCATGCAGAGCCTGATTAAGGGGGATGCACACATTATCTCCGCTCTCACCGGAATATTTTTATAATTATTTTTTACTTCATGTCATAGAAATTCCACGCTTTGACGAGGAAATATTTTTCATAAAAAATGAACGGTGTAAAACAATCGAATTTACTCACCGTTATTAGACACCATAATTCTTTTAAAATAAATTTTAATGAGAATTTTCTGTTTATTATAGGAGGAAAGTATTTGTTAAAAAATAACGGTATAAGTATAAATAATGTGTGCTTCCCCCTTAATCAGGCTCTGGTGCCATGTAAGGCATAGATGGCTGATGCTAACCTTTCAGTTTAGGCCGCATCAACCACCGGTGGCTGACAGTGTGAAATATGATATAAAGCTTTAAAAAAATATATAAAAAAAATACATTGTAATTACGGAAAATTTATTCAAAATTTACTTTATTCAAAATTTACAAAGAAAAGAAAACAAAATGGAAAGTAAATAAATTTTTTAAGTTAAATTGGTTTATGTGATTTTATCACACTATGGATTTACTGAAATTTGCAAAAACTGATGTATTGACTCAAATTAACATCGAAAGGCAAAAGTCCTTTGGTTCGCGCAGTTCCTAGTGCTCTAGGCTTTGGTAATTTAATCTGATAAGATTTTATCAAAAAATAAATAAATAAATAAGACACCAGAAAGATTAAAATCATTATAATAGAGTACAAATTAAGCAGATAAATTTTTGTTTCCGACTGATCGGTAAAAATAAGCATTCTATTCTGTATTACATTAATAATCACCAGGATTTATTTAATTAGCTTGATTTACATTGTGATTTTAATCAAATTATTATTAGTTTATTTATTTATATTTTTAATTATTGATATTATTGATTTAAGTTGCATTGAATATTCTAACTTATAATTTTTTCAATCGTAATCATTGTAAACAAAATTCGGAACAATTAATTGCAATCTATTTTTCTCTAAACCCATGCTATTTTTATAATTCCATGTTATAACTACTGAACTACAGGTTATAAAAATATTGAAAATCTTTTTACGATTTGTTTTAATATAATTCTTGGACCATGGAAGAATGCACCTTGTAGTGGATTTTTTCGATTTTTGAATAAATTTTTTTGAATAATTATTGCTTTTGTTTTTTCCGTTGATTTTTTGAGTTGCAAATAGTGATTGTTTTCCTTTTCTTTCTTTTCTTTTTTTTCTTTTTTTTTTTTTTTTTTAATTGGAGTTTACTTAAACAAGTAAAAAAAGTTTTTTTTAATGCTATTTAAACTGTCAAATCGAAGCTGTTTTATATATAATTTTGGTTGCTGTTGGAAGTTATGACATCATATCTTTATTTATTTTAGTAAACAAAATGTATTAAACTGGGACTGTTTTCGTGTTGTTATCTTTTTCTTTAGATACATAAAAAGCAATCTTAATAATAGTAATAAAATAAAAATCCTGTCTATGATAGAATTTAATTTAGTACGACAGGACTACTTATATTTGTATTTGAACACTTAAAAAAATAAAAATAAATAAATAATAATAATAGGGGGCAGTCAGTAAAATTCTTAAACACATACAAATAATGTATTGATTTTTAATTCCAAATAAATTAAGAAAATTTGAATGCATGAATTGCATAGTATCATCCCCTAACTGACTAATGCTCATTTAAAAAGTATTTATTATTTTAATTAGTAAAATAATCTTAATAACAATTTCGTTGTAATTATTTATAATTAACAGTTTCATATTCTACAGAACAAAACATAATATTAAAAAAACTATAAACCAATTATTGGATATTTAAATTATACTTAAAATTCATCACAGATTAATTAATAGTAATCCATTAATTTTTAGAAAACATAATTATATCAATATACTCATCTTGTAAATGGGGAAATAGCACACATTTTGAATAAATTTCACGGTTTTAGTCCAAAAGTATCTGAAAACACTAGTCTAAATAATCAAGAAATGTTCAGCCAAGACCCGCTGACTTTGTTGTCAGTGTACGCAGCTACAAACCCGAAGGTTGCGAGTTCGATCCCAAACGATGGAAAATGAAAAAAAAAAAAAAAAATATTTATTTATAAAACTTTTTATGGATTTCACAAAATGTTTTAAGACAGAGTAAAAAAATTAAATGGTAAAATTGGATATTGGCAGGCATTTCCGAAGTGGATCACTATAAATTGGTAACGACGCAAAATGGCAGATTGAAAGAAATAGTCTTGTCGTACTAATAAAACCGGTTCGTCTCTTTAAAAACTGAAATTGCATTTATTTCTTAAGAATTTTACTTTTTTTTTTTTTTTTTTTTTTTTTTTTTGTTCCAATTATTTTCGTTCATAATGTAGAATTCTTTGAGTTATATCTTCAATTGAAAATTATGACATCATTTATTTTATCTACTTCATTTTCTTAAATTTTATTCAGATTTCGTGTTCTTTCATTTCAGTCCTTCGTGTTCCTTAGCAACGGTTATTATAGCTTTTGTTGTAATTTTTTTAAATTATTTTTTAACCTAGAATTAATTCTTTCAGTTAGATATTTAGTTGGAAAGTATGACGTCACTTATTTATCAGTTTCAATTTTCTTAAATTTTGTCCAAAATGAGCTTTTTTTTTTTTTTTTTTTTTTTTTTTTAAGTTTTTTTAAATGAGTTACTAGCAGCTAGTATTAATAAATAGAATTTCATAATAAAAAATAATAAATTAATACTTGTATGAATGAAATTGTAACTATGAATGTTCTGCATGAAATATAACAGTTAAAAAGTGACATAATTTTTCTTATTGTAATTACCTTAAGTATGAATGTAGTTAGATCTTTTGACGTGCAAAAAAATAAAAATAAAAATAAAAAATAAAAAAAATAAATAAATAAATAAATTCAGTTAGATACTGGTTGCATGAACATCATCAGATGCTATTTGGTTGATTAACCTTTCCCTTTCACGTAGGACACAAAGTATACAGCTATACAGAATATAAACTTCCATTGGCAGAAATGGTAATTTTTTTTAACGTTTTCATGTAGACAGTAACAAACGCCACGGAAGACTCTAGACCTACAGACGTAAAAGAAGCGTTGGCTTGCTAATGCGACGATAAATTGATTTTCATAAACGGAAAACTTCGAAATTATTATTATTATTTATTATTTTGATGAAATAAAGGCAATATACAATAAAAATTACCTGATAAATATGGACAACACGATTAATAGTTAATCAGAGAAAAACTGGAGTGTGGGGTTGAATATTATACCGACTACGTGAAAAAAAGTCATAGTCGGGAATCGAACGCGGACACTTCACTTACCGTGTAAGAAGCTCCACCCCCGAGGCACCATTGCTGCTGACCAACTCAGCATTTCCTATATAATATCAGTTAGAGAAGTCATCGTATCTGCAAACGATGAATTAAACAGATGAACATATTAATTGTGGTACAATTCCGATAGACCACGTAATTATCCGTAGTGCCCGGGTTCGATTCCTGGGTCTGACGTTTTTCACATAGTTGGTATAACGTTCAAAATTTACTCCAAATATTAAGAATTGATGAATAAAATTTCTAAGAAAAAGGAAAATGTGTCGTTATCGCGAGGAGAACAATAAACGATGTTCCTGTATACTATATGATTTAGAAATTCGGTAGTTTTTATCTTAATAGACTATTTCGTGAAGGTAGATATTTACAATGGATATCACAACACTAAATGCAATACTTTTTAGAAGAATTTTGTCATCGAAATACGCCTGTTCTTCAAATGCATGTTTATACATTTTTAGATTTTTTTTTTTTTTTTTTTTTTTTTTTTTTTTTTTAAAGTTTAAGAAAATTCTTTCTAGAGTAAAATAAAAATATTTCAGTAAATACACAATCGTATATATTATACATAATGATAGAAAAAATGTGCATGCTTATCAGCAAATTTGAAGCGAGTAAATTTAAACATTTATTCACTCTAAACTTGATGATAGTAAAATAAATTTTGCATATATAATCACATCATACAATTCTACTCTTTAAAAGTAATATTTCCAGTTATTGAGTTAACTCATTCAGTTAAAAAGATTAATATCAGGTTAATCAATTATTGACAAATGAAGTACCATTTTAATAAAGAAAAAAAAAAAAAAAGAAGAAGAAGAAGAAGGATAAGAAGAAAAGGAGGAAAAAAAACTATATTTGAGTTGGTTTTTCAATGTTAAATAAATCTCTTCCGTCATTCAGAAAAAAAGAAAGAAATTAATCATGTAGAATGCAATTAACTTGAATGACAGAAAATGAAATGTAATCTACTTTTTATTAAGATTCACCATCCTTTCAAGAAGACTCAATAATCTTCTTAAGATTAAAAAAAAAAAAAAAAAAAAAGTTATAAAAAGGAAGAGGAAATTAAGACGCTTTCGTGTGAAGAGTTCAAAATGTTCCTTATTCATTTTAACGAAGATTAAAATACATCCATATCTATATTTCACTCTGATACAGAACTTTTTTTCTTTCAAAATTTTAAAGAAAATTTATCTTTGTAAAGACAAAATACATATTGCAAAATGAATGTATTAGCATTTCTCTTTTATTTTTCTTTCTTTCTTTTTTTGTTTATTGAATTAAAATGGATATCATTATTTTCTAGAGTAAAATACAAATAATTCAGTAAATGCACAATCGTAATGGTGTTAAATATAATCAATACAGTATGAAAAACGATATTAATATTAACTATAAATTTTTAATTATTATTATTTCCAAGTCACTTATATTATTAAAATTATGTTTAGAAAATACATTTTGGTGCTCTCGTGCAAACAGGAATATTTAAAAATTACTAACTTTACGGATACTGACCATAAATCTATAATAACTACGTAACCAATGGGAACTGAGTTACGCCATTTTGACCTATCTACCACATTTGGCCTTTCAACAATTAAAAAAAAAAAAAAAAAAGTTCAAAATCGTTATTTTTTTTGAGTTACTCAAAATTTTACTTCAGCTGTTTTATTCAAAATCACGATTTTTTGAGTTAAGATCAGAGCGATGATTTAGGCACCAAATATAAAATAACAATTTAAGTAATTTTACAATTTTAATAAGTTCATGTCCGTTTACATTTTGCTGTTTTGAACAACAAACCCCGCGTCTGGGAGTATCTCTAAAGCTGTAAAAAGAATTTGGCATATTCGCGTTTAAATAATTTAAATTTTGTACTCAACACTTGATGCAGTAAATGTCACTGGCGTGTATACACGCCAACTATATTTACAGAATCTATTAGTTCCCCGCCAGTGACTGAGAGGTTTTACGCTCAAAGTTATTAGACCGGATTTGCCGGGTTCGATCTCAGGTATCGCTCGTCGACCTGCTGTTCGAAATTTTCCGAAGTTTTCTTCGAAAATCGCATAAATACCGGCTAAGACCCCTTAGAAAGACCCCAAAAAGGGCACAACATCCAAGGCATTGGACCCTCGTGTAGTCAATCGCCCTTAACCCTAACACCAACACCAACATCAGGATCGTTACCGCATCCAAATATTACCATTCAGGTACCGATGCAGGTATCAATGAGAAAAACATTTCTGTTATAGTACTTAGGTTCCAGGTGGTACACGTCTTCTCATTTTAGTTCAATTTCCCTAATTTGCTAGGAAGAATACCTTTTTATCATATAAGTCGTAGACCATAAAGTTCTGCTAAAATCTAAATTAATAATCTATTGGAAAGCATCTAAATCTCTGAATATCAATTTAATGGGAGAAAACTTAAAGGATATTTGAGATACACTGGTGTTCAAAATTTAAGGAACAACCTGTTTTCTCGTTTTCTTCTTTTGCACATAATTTTTAAACAAATAAACATATGAACATAAAATTTGAATGGCTTGATCGTTATCATATTATTAACCTAATTTTATGAAACTTTAGCATAAGTAGTAATTTTTAAGCTATTAAATATTAATTTTTCTCTCAAAAGTAAACTTTGGAAAAAAGGAAAAATTTCAATAATTTTAGGAAAGAACACTAATGAAAAATGGTCACAAGGATGCCTTACAGATAGGTAAAGATAGAGCCCCTAAATAAAATAATAGGCCGGTGCATCACCGCCATTTTTTTTTTTTTTGCCTCCGAAGAGGACAGCATTCCCGCTTGGCGTCCTTATCGCTTCCCTAATGATTTAAAGAAATCTTGATCTGAAGCTAATCCGGTCAAGATAAGAGCAATAAGCAACAATAATATTCCTAAAACCACATTTTTTTCACAGTACATTCTCAGAATGTTATTTTATTCTGAGGATATCCTATGGATGTACTGGGGTAAGATGTTTCTATTACAAAATGTCGCCAAAACTCAAATACACAGTAATAGAAGATCTGTGAACACTTTATATTCCATTCTTGAATGATTATAGCAGTTTATCGCTAAACAAACTTCCATATCATAGTTTACTTAGCTAAAATTATGAAATATAATAAAACAAGTTACTCTAAAGTAACGTAAGACGATAAAAAAAATGTTTGTCGTTTGTTTATCAGAGAAACGCATTGGGTACATGTGGCAACCCTAAGGCAACAAAATGCCTGATGCGCCAGCTCGTATATATAGAAGTTTTAGGTAAAGATGTGTACGCATCCATGTGTTACATTAAAACCAAATCTTTCTACCTGTATTCACTTTTCTGTTTCTTATTATTTCTTCTTTTTTTCACATGTGAATAACTTTTCAAAAGATATACATACAAATATGAAAATTGGATAAGACATTCATTATAAAATAACTTAAGTACATTATTATTATTCTGGTGTTAAGCATACTTTACAAATTAGTAATTATATTTTTTTTAAAAATCCGTTATAAAAGTAAAAGAGAAGCCCTAACAGAAAGAAAAATCAGAATGTAGTTTAACATTTGAATGCATGTCCGTCTTCACCTATCTATAAAGCATCCTTAAAACCATTTTTCGTCTAGTTTTCTTTTCTAAAATTGTTGGAAATTTTCCCTTTTGTTAAAGCTTACTTTTTAGATAAATTGAATACTTATTAGTTTTAATATTTTTACATATGCTAAAGTTATATAAAATTCAATTAATGGTATGATAAAAAACATACCATCCAAATTTTATGCTCCTATGTTTATTTGTTTAAAAGTTATGCGCAAAAGAAGAAAACGAGAAAACAGGTTGTTGCTTTAATTTTGAAAAACACTGCAAGTTACTTATGACGTTGAATACTTTTTTTTCTGAAATTAATTACAATTAAAAAATGATTTGTATTTAATTTATAAAGCATTTTGCACATTATTTTAATTACATAATTTATAAGAAATAGTTTTGTTTTGTATTTTTATTTAAATTACATATTTGAAATTTTAGAAAGTATCGGTTCACAAATTTATTGCTAGTTCATATTAGTATAATCAATTTTAATTTTATAATACTATCAGTTTTTAAAACCGTCATTTTTTTTAAATAAACACAATAAATGAAAATAAATACAAAACTTCCAAGCAAACACATTTAGGATATATCAGGGCGCGAAATTTCTGCTCACCAGCTCGCCATTGGCGAGTGGAATTTTTACTGTGGCGAGTAAAAATGTGGTCTAGTTAGAATTTTTACACTATACGGGGACAGAAAACATTCTTTTTTTAGATTTAAATATGGCAAAATCTTGCCATCTTATAACCTCATATTTAATGCCAGCCTGGGAAAGGAAAAATGCTTAGTGCATGCATAAAAGTTTTAATCCTTTTGGTAGTTTCGTTTATCCCATTGTGATTTCTCCAAGCAGAGTGAGAATAGACGAGCAGAGAACCTCTTTGCCCGTCGCCCACTATCCGAGAGAAGAGAAATGTAAAAGTTTCCTTATGCGATATTGGCGCCTGAAAATGAACCCAAGCCCTTTTAAAGATACTGGCTTATGTTTATTTTGTGGAATAATTATCAAAAAACAGTTCACATTTTCCAGTTTTTTATTGAAACTCCAAGAATTTGCGCTTGTAATGATTTGTAGGCATGTAAGCAACGATTTTATCGAAAAAAATTTCTGAAATAGCTATTTCAAATGACAAGAATGAACAAGTTGTACACGTCGACATTCTGTCCATTTTATGTCTAACAAAAATAAAATGGACGAAAAAGACATTTCTGATGTAAAAAGTTAAATAAATAAATAGATAAATAAGGAAGCTTAATCTTTCGTAATAAAAAGATTTTCACAGGATATTGTTTAACAAAAACATTTTTTTTCTTCTTTTTTTCTTTAATGACGGCTTTGCATTTATGTTATTAGATATTTTAATCTTTTTCAAATCTCAAATACAATACATTATAATGATTTTTAATTATAGATGATTATGAGACATGATGATAAATGACACACTTTTAATATATATAATTTTAAGCATATTTGTAAAAGCATTTCAAATAGTTAGGAAAAAGAAAAAATAACAACCCAAAATGCGAAAAATGCGAAAAAAAAAAAAAAAAAAATGACCACTCTATTTTGCGGCGAGTAAAACTTTTCTTTCGGCGAGTGTAATCTGAGTTGAAATTTCGGGCCCTGGGATATATATATAAATTAATTAATTAATTAATACAAATCATGCTTTAGTTTCTACTTATACCAGGAAATGACTATGTTGCTGTCTTTCTAATATATACATTTCCTTTAATTACACATTATAATATCTATTGCAACTTTATTTATATTAATTCACTATTATTGTTACTGAAGTGATGTCAGTGACTTTTTATAGATGAAATCCTTTTTATTATTATTGTGCATGAATTAAAGATGAAATTCAAATCAATGTACTCTTTTAAACACATATTTAAGTCTTTCGAATAATATTTTTATTTTGCTTCTGCTAAGATTGCAATAAAAAAGATCAACAATATAGAAATTAATCATTGCCAAATGCATCAACAGTAAAAAAAAAAAATAAATAAATAAAATAAAAAAAAATGTATGTGAACGATATATTTGGGAAATCTTCAAACAGAAATATACAAAAAAGTATTTCATTTTGTTTAATAAAGAAGCATCAATAAACTGGCGTTGTAAAAATATTACTTACAAACTTTGAATAAACACCATAAAATGCAATAAACTCGCAACAATTGTTTCGGGTCGAAAAAACACACGACCCTTCATCAGGCGAATAAAGTAAGCACGAGTGCTGCAATCAAAGCGGCAACGCACAAAATCGTTTAAAATGAAAAGAAAAACTTTATAAAGTAGAAAATAAATATAGCTACTGGTGTGAGTAGAATTGTATAAAAAAACAAGAAAATAAATAAATGAGTGAGTTTAAACATATAACAATCTAAGGATAACAAAAATTAAACGAAAATCTAAATTATGTGAGTAATTTCCAAGCATCAGAGAAGAAAGGAGTGGAAGAAATATCATTAACAAGATTTTTCGAATTTTTAAATATGTAAAATGCTTCATGAATATCCAGATGGGAGGAACAGACAGGAGATGAAATTATGTTAGTTTTGGAAAAATCAAAACGATGACCTTGAGACCAGCAGTGGGAAGCAACAGAAGATTTGGTAATCTCTTCATTACGAACATTCCGACGGTGCTCATTTATTCTGTATTTCAAACGCCTCCTAGTTTGACCAATATATTGGTCAAACTAGGAGGCACCATCGATGATGAGCTGTATGTGTGTATGTTGTATGTAAGTCATAGATGCCAACATTTTAATTTATTCTGGAGTATTTTTAGCCCCGCCTCTATTTCGCACCTCTTTATTTATAGAATTTTTTTTTTCAGTATATAACTTTAATAAAATAAGAAAAATTTACTCTTAAAATATAGGTGGTATGAAATAAACGCAGGGCTTAAAATACTCTGGATTAAATTAAAATGTTGCCATCTATGGTAAATATATGTGTACGTATGTGAGTGAACACCATAGCGTCTAAACGCTTTGTTCGAATGAGCTGCGGGTTGACACGTATGTTATAGGTCACAAATAGCACGATTACTGTTGTTTTTGGTAAATCTAACACTTTTTTTTTTTTTTACAGGGAAACATAGAATTTTTTTAAAATCATTTTAGCCTATGGGATCAAACTCTTTAAACTTTCATAGCTTCTAAATATATCATTTGATTGAGCTGAAAATTGATATACATATTATAAGTCATCGTTGCAAGAGCTATATAGTTTCTGATGAATCTAGCACTTATTGTGTTTTTTTAAAGGACACAAAGAAAAATTCTTTATCATTTTAGCCTATGTCCTCAAATCATTTAAAGGGAGATAGCATCTGAAGATCATATTCGAATGTGCTAAAAAATTATGTACGTATTATCGATCACCGTAACACAAACTGTATAGATTTTGATGAATGTAGCACTTTTTTTTTTTTTTTTTTTTTTTTTTTTTTGACAAGGACAAATTGAAAAATCGTTTTTTATTATAGCTTATGGCTTTAGACTATTTAAAATACAATAATTCTAAATGCCTTATTCGATTGAACTGAAAAATTACATACATCTTGTATTTTACTGATTTTTTTTTTCTTAAACAAACCCTATGAATGAAAACAAATACAGAACATGTAAGCACATTTCTGAAATATATATAAATAAGTAAATTAATTAATACAATCATTGTTTTGTTTCTACTTCTACCAGGAAATGAAAATATTGCTGTTCTTCTAATATATATCATTCTTTTAATAATGCTACTGGATATCCAATGCAAATTTATGTATATAAATTAACTATTATTGTTATTAATGTCAGTGATTTATCATAGATGAAACCCTTTTTATTAACACTTTCCAACAAGATTGAAAAGTATTAATAATTTCAGTTTGTCTGTACGCGTTTTAACTCCCGTAAATATTCGTGGACTTTCTTGAAACAGATACTTGTAATTCATGTTCACTCTCGGATATTCCCTGTTGAAAATGGATTAAATGCCTTTACTGGTATGCGAACAGGGACACCTGAAAGTATTCCAAAGCATTGTGTTCTATGAGAGGTATTTCTTTAAACCATATTTTGATAACCTTTACTTTACGCAAATTAAAATGAAATTGAATTATGTTATTCCAGTTCACTATCAAATATTTTTTTTAAAAGAAAATGCAGTAAATATCACGACTAGTTTAAGTACAGGGACATCCAAAAGTGCTCGGAAACATTACGTTCTATGAGAGGTATTTCTATAAACCAAGTTTAATAACTTTACTTTACATAAATTTTAATGACATTGAATTATGCCGTACACATGAACAAAAGAATATTTTTCATGAAATATATCATAATTGGCAGTGAGATTTACAGGGCCTGACAAAAATATTCAGTTACATTAACAGCTATTATTATAAATTTGCTGGAATTGCATTTTCCACTACACTGTGCGTTTTTAAGAATTTCTAACAATGCTAAAGATTGAAAATGATTTGAATTGGGGTCTCTGTCTCTCTGACTGTCCATCTGTCTATCTGCCCATCTTCAGTATCCGTAAACATTTTCAGAATTTCTTAAAAATGATATGTGCTATTCAAGTTTACTATGGAATGCTTCCTATGTAAAATGGCACTAATAGGTCCTGCATAACTGGTTTGTATACAGGGACACCCCAAAAAGGCCAGTGCACTCGGTTTTAGGAAAGACTACTTTTATAAGTCACATTTAAATAACATTCTACTGTAAAAATCCTAAAGAAAATGAAAAAAAAATTATTATTATTATGCAAAAATAATATTTTGTATAGAATATTGTTGCGTACTTGGGGGTTTGTGAGTTGCCCGTGAATGAAAGGCGAAACTTACAAAAATTCAATAATTTATTCACAGAGAGTTCCAGTAAAATACAGGTCTGTAAACCAAGTATCAGCTTCAATTCAACTAGTAAACACAGCTTAAATAACAGCTGTCAATAGCAAAACCACAGTACCAATTGTATAGCAATAACACATAAGGCAAGTTTCTTTCAAAGCGGCTCAAAGCATTGCAAGCATTAGCGGATTCAGGCTGAGAACTGAACTGAACTGAACTAAACTAGCCTTGGCGAAGAAACGTCCCTTTTATACTCCTGTAGAAAAGTGTGGAAAATTCCAGAAATTTCCGTATCTAATCAGCCAATGAGATTAGAGCTTCCATATTTGGTGTATCCCTAATAAGGATTTTCTCGCCAAGGTCGCCAAAAAATCGCCAAGGAAGGAAAAAGTCGCCAATTTTGGCGCCAAATCCATTACCTGCCTTATTTTAGCTTTTTAATGCGTTTTTAAGGGAAAATAAGGCTATTTTAACGCTAAAATGACAAGAAATGCTCAAAATTAGCACTTTATCAACTTACTAAACCTCTTTGAAAGAATTTATATAAAAATAAACACAATTATTTACACTTTTGTAACAATATGATATGGTTAACCTTCATATTTACAGGGTCACATTTAACATTCAGATACATTAAGGGCTGTGATGAAAAATAAAGGGTTTCATTTTCTTTTGCGTTAAGCATTTTTAACACTTTCCAAGAATTTTTAAACATGATTATGAATTCAGTTAGTCTATCTGTATGCCTTTAACTCCTTTTGTCAATCCGTTGTGTGACAACGTTGGCAAAGAACACTGAAACTTATCCTACACAACAATGCACACAATCCTACACACAAGTATGTACAGTTGGAAAGTGTTAATTATCTATGCGTACCTCATGATTTTTCGTTCTTGTTTCTATTGTCTTTGAATTAAAGATAAACTACAAAAAAAAACGTACTCTCTTAAACACATATTTAATACTTTTATCTTATATTTTTATTTGGATTCTACTGAGCAATTGCAATAAAAAGATCAATAATATAGAAATTAATCACTGCCAAATGCATCTGAAAAAAAGTATGTGAACGATATTGCGGACATTTTTAAAAAGGAATACATCAAAATTATATCATTTTGTGGCATTTCGATTAATAAACCAATTTTATTTACTATGGGAAAAAAAGAGTGAGCGAGAGAGAAGGAAAGAGAAATATGAATAAATTAAGTTTGAATGGGTAAAATAGGATATATTGCATTTAATCTATTAATATATATATATATATATATATATATATATATATTTAATAAGCCAATTTCACTTTTTGTTTCTTCTGCATATCTACGCGTAATTTAAAAACGTGTTTAATATTGGGAAATCTTCAAATAAGAACAGATAGAAAATAAAATTATTTTGTCATTTCAATATTTAGAGAAATTTTATTTGTTATGGAGAAAAAAAAAAAGAAAAAGAGATGAAGAAATTAACGCGATTGGGTAAATAAAATATGTTGCACTTTTTTTGAATTTGAAAATAAAAATATCATTTTATTTTGTATACTATTTCAAATCTTCAAATGCATATATTCTCTTTGAATATGAAATGTTTCAATTTATTTCTCAATTTATGTTTCATATAAGGAGTTTCATTTGTGTTTAAGGAAAAACAATAAAAACTTCCGCAGTTTTAAATATATAGTTTGTGAGGTCTCCGCCTCTGCTTATGCCAGACCCCATCGTATTAACTACCGTAATTTCTGGTAGATAACCCGCAGGTAAGATGTGTCATTTCTCAACCAGAAATTTCATTTAATAGGGAAATCTATACTTTTTCGAAGGAAGAGCTCGTACAAATATAAAATTTTTTATCAATTGAAATTTCTGGTGCAAAACTGGATTATATAACCTGCGGGGTATCTACCAAAAATTACGGTACTTAAATTAGAAAATAATTCAGAGACTCTTAAGTATAAAAACTAAATGAGTTTACAGTAACTTCGAATAACAGTAAGGGAGGCTGTATAAAAGAAACTCAATAATATTTAAATAAATAAATTCAGCTTTTATGAATAAATATGCTCACCACTTTTGGCTATTATAAATGGCTTTAGAAGCTTGAAAGAAACTCCAGTTGAAACTAAAAATATCTCCGGAATAAACACAACTTCAATAAATAACGTAGCACACCACCCACTTGACCTCGAGCATTACTAAACTCTATAACTTTCCGTAGCTCGACTACTCACTACTATCGTATTTCACAATTAAATTAGCTTACGGTCCACCATGACTTCAACACCGACAACTTCCAATCAAACATCTCGCTATTTAAACACTTTCAAAAACAGACCACATCAGTCACTTCGTTTCACCAACTTATTTCTCTAAAACTAATCGTATTCAATCATGTTTCCTCAAACTGCGTATATTCTAATTTAATTTTAGACACGGGCCGCGGTAGCCCAGTCGGTAGAGCGTCGGTCTCGTAATTGAAAGATTGTGGGTTTGGTACTCGAGCCGGCCAAAGACCGTCGTGTGCACTAATGGTGGCTGGTGCACGCAAAATCTGTCGTGGGTGGCCGCAATGTCCTCCATGTTCCCATCAAAAATTATACCTCTGGGGGTCACCGAAGCGGGAGAGCCATCCCTACCGTGTAGGATCAAAATTGTGATGGCATGTCTCCAGACCACCTCTAGGAGTTTGTCCCAGACCATCGCCAATTGTCCATCTGCGCAGTACTAGTGCGACGTAAAACCCAACCATCCCATTCCATCCCTTTTAGACACTCCATGCTGACCTAAAACCACCTCTACCCGACACCTTCAATCTAGCGATTTCACCTCTACCGTCGCCAACTACACTGTTTCCAGTTTATAAGGAAAGGGCACGTGACGTCACTCGCCGTCAAATTATGGGTAAAGTTGTAAAACATTGGTATTTCCACCAATAGAGGTTGATCTTTTGCCACTCGCGAGTGGCAAAGATTGGTTGACGGAGCGTTTGTTTGTAAACATGCCCTTTCCTTATTCTTTCCCAACCTCTGATCAACATCTTACCTTCAATACTGACTTCCTACGGCGACCTTTATTTACCTTAACCCGACGCTACATCTACGTCACAAGTTCTAGAAATTTAAAAAATCATAAGTTTAAGATAACAATTTTCAAAACTTTTTATTAATTTTATTTTTTTATAATATTACATTTATTTATTTTTTAAATTTAAATTATCCATTAATTTGAAAAGTTATTAATTATATTAAATGTATTTGGTTATTAAACAACATATTTATAACTATCTATTATTAATTTGTTCAGTTATTAATCACTAACAGTATTTTTACCTTAAAATCATTAAAGACTTGTTTCAGTAAAATAGTGCTCTGCATATTTCTATATATCTTTTCAAATTCTTTTTTTATTCTTCTTATCTAAAGATATTAAATGCATACCGTACTTAGCTTTAAGCTTCGATGCTTTTTTATCAGTAATGTATAAAAGATCTTAGATTCGAAAATTCTTAATTAAGCATATTTTATTTCCCTCGAATAGAAACTTTCTAAGACATAACTTTCATTTCTAAAAAAACTGTCGCTAGTAAAAAACCCTTTTTTTTTTTTTTTTTTTTTTTTTCCCCGCATAAAAAAAAAAAAAAAAAAAAAAAAAAAAAAAAAAAAAAAATGCTATTTATAAAAATATTAAGGAAAAAGAAAACTGTAAAGGTATTTAATATATGTAATTACAATTTATATTAACTTGAGGATATGTTATGACCAACAGAGATTATTTCCAAATTTCTATTCCTCCTCTCTTAAAACTCTTTTTTTTTTCTATTTAACCCCTTATTTTCCGACGGAAAATAACAAGTTTCACTCCCCAGTGCCACCATTTTTCACATAGGAGCGCATAGTTATGCGTTCATTTCCAGAAACATTCCCTTTCCTATTTCTCCCACTCCTCATCTTCTCTGATATAAGTAAATCTTTCGAAAACATTGTTATGGTCATTTGAATGTTTTCCAAAGCCATGAGACTAGTTTCACTGGTAGCGGCGTAATATAGAGGATCGTACTTCGGCAAGACGTATGGGTAGTTAACGCATCGGCATAGCAAGACGAATATATACGCCCAAGGCAGTTAAAGGGTTAATTAAATAACATATTTAAATATATAAGTCTTAAAAAATTTCCAAAGGAGTTTAATTATCAATCTATTCAATTGCACAGGCATCGGAACTTGCAAAAAGATTTTAACTAATTTTGTCTACTGCTGGTAAAAGTACTAAATGTCTTACTCACTTTTTTACTGTAAACGCGGTTTTTAACCTAGAATAAGAAATATCAATTGAAAACCAGATTTTTTTAAAAATTTGTAACTACAGCAAATGACTCGCAGCGTCCCCTAGCGGCGAAATTTTAAACTAATTTTAACCTATATATTTTACAAATTTTATTGTGTTTATAATAACAATGTATCAAGTGGAGCGCATTTTTATATCAAACCGTGGTTTTATTATTTACATTTAAAAAGGGCCAGTCATTTATTGGATATCAACATATATTTATATATATATATATTGATATCCATATATATATATATATATATATATATATATATATATATATATATATATACATATATTGATATCCATATATATATATATATATATGATACTTGGTTTCATATAATGCAATGTTTGAAAAGGTTTTCAATATATATATATATATATACAGTCGGTAACAAAAGTGTCCGAACACTAGCAAAAGTTCCTATGTAAAATGAATCCCACTTCATACAGTTTTATTAAATAAATCCTTGTCGAATCCTGTTCTTAGTCAGTCTAAGAACATGATTCGATAAGGATTTATTTAACAGAACCGTATCAAGTGTACTTTTTTTACATAGGAATTTTTGCTAGTGTTCGACGTTAATGTCTATACTTTTGCTTTGGAACGTATAAATTTGAAAAACGTTTACAAATTCCAATATTTTAAATTTGATTATACATATATCATTTAAGAAAAGTTTTTGAGAATTTTATCTTAATATTTTCTTAAAGTTACGATTATAAAAATATTATAAACCTCTGCATGCAAACATCAATCTTTCAATTTAATTTAAATATTACATTTAATTTATTTTTTCAAGCAGTTTTTTATTTTCATTTATTTAATGGTAATATAATGTTCGTTGATTTTAAATGAATATAGATAAAATTCCCTGTTTTCCTCCCTTATTTGTAAAGGTATTGAGCAATTTATATGAAAACCCCAAACAAATATCGTGTGAATTCAAAAAGTTATGAGAGACAAAATGAACAGAAATTCAGCTCTGGCAAAATAAAAGCTAAAATATTAAGTGTTTTACTCACATTTTGATTTTTATTCAATCAATTTCTAATAGCAATTCAGTGTTCGCTGATTGAGAGGATTGTTCATAAAATCCTCTATCATTTTTTTTTTTTTTTTTTTTTGAGAAGGACTGATATTCTGTCCATTCCATCGCTCACAACTTTTCGAATTTACACGATATTTGTTTGGAGTTTCCATATAAGTTGCTCAATAATTTTGGCTATTAAATTATGCAAATGAAATTGTATAAAAGCTAGCGCATGCGTAGTAAAAAATTATTTAGTAAAAATGCTCATACATCGTAAGATATTTATAACATTTTTGCATTCTGACTGGAGTATGCTGTATCTTGCTTTGCACTGAGTAATAACCTACGTGTTATAAATTAAAAAAAAATATTTAATAAAAATGCTCATATATCGTAAGATATTTATAACATTTTTGCATTCTGACTGGAGTATGCTGTATCTTGCTTTGCACTGAGTAATAACCTACGTGTTATAAATAAAAAAAAAATTATTTAACCCCTTAACGCGCGATGTCCTCGCTGCGAGGACGCAAAATTTAAGATCCAGCTGCAAAAATTCATCCCGGAAATTTTTTAGCAAAAACTTACGTTTATAACATAGCAGAAAAGGCCGGTTTTTTTAACCTTAAAATTTAAAATTTCTTATAGTTTAATTTAGTCCATGAATTCCGGTGACAGTATAATTCAAATGATCCGAATTGTCTTGCGCCGCAAAGGGTTAATAAAAATGCTGATATATCGTAAGATATTTATAACATTTTTGCATTCTGACTGGAGTATGCTGTATCTTGCTTTGCACTGAGTAATAACCTACGTGTTATAAATTAAAAAATGGAGTTTTATTCATTTTTTTTTTAACATTATATTTTTAGAAATATATGTGGTAGACTCATAAAAATTTATACAGATAATGAAAAAAATCCTCCTAAACACATGCCACGCCCAAAATGCATTTAAAGCATTATGTTTCACAGGGTGATCCAAAACATTTTTATTTTTATTTCATTTTTTACTAGTACTCTTTTACTTTCTAGGACACAACTATTATGGAAACATTTAACATGTTCTTTACACTACCAAAGTTTCAAGATAATTGCTCAAGAAATTTCCTAGATATTTGTCAAAACGTCTAAATTTAAAAGTGTCCAAATACCTATAGGCATGTAGTATATCTGTAGTTTTATTTGCGTATATATGCATATATTTGTCATAAGAATGAATGAAATAAGATGAAGTTTTAAGAAAATATTTTTTTAAAATATATATTTTTTTTTCTTTTTAATAGACGAATTAAAAATAGGTACGCAGATTTTCTTTATGAAACGTTCTAAACAATATTCTTACAATTAATTTCGAATGTTTTTATTTACTTCATTATTATTTTCTGTTATATTATTAAATTAATATATAAATAAAAATAGAATATTGAAGTGGAGAGTCTAATGCACATTTTCACAATAAATAAATAAATAAATAAAATTTTGTAACAAAATATTTGACATTGAAGATTCTCAAGTATAAGATTTTTTGCTCGAGAAATAAACTTCACTTCGATGAATGTCAGTCATTTTGATTCCCTTTGATCCCCAAATCCCAATAAAACTCTACACATAAATTTCTTTCCCCGTGAAAATTTATCATGTCTTTCTAAATCGCAAAATTGCGTTGACAAGAATTTTGTTCTAGGGAAAATATTTATGTTTATAATACAAACTGTATAATATTTTATAGGCGAACCTATTTATACCGTTTTACTTTATCTTACCCATATTAATGGTAGAGAAAATATTGTTTTTGGGTCAAGTTTCTGAAATTGAGTTTTTGTTATATTTACACGTTTCGAGGTTCCCTAAATCAAAAATTATATTTTTAGCGGATGGTTTGTGATCCGTGTGTGTCTGTCTGTTATCAGCATATCTCAAGTACAAATAATGGCAGAAAGTCCAAACTTGGTATTCTAAATGTATATCATATAGGAATGCTACACTAAACTTTTCGTTGAGATGAAGCAAATGGTTCGTGTACAGGGACACCCAAGAATATTCAAGTACATTAAGACTATGGGGGAAATTGCAGGTAAGCAGAGTTTAACATCTATAGATTGAACTAAACCAAATGAAACGAAAATATATTTTTATATGCGTGAAAACATGTTTCATGTAGAATATGGTATGGAAATATACCACTGTTCGTTTACAGGGCAACACAAAAGAAGTAGATTACAGTGCGACAATGCTTGAAAATTTATGAAAGTGTATTTCAGGTTGTGATGCGTGTTATGAATATAGTATTATATTTATGTACACCATGTGGTGTGTTCTTAACCTTCTGAATATATACAGGGCTGACAATATCTAAGCCATAACATTCATTTTTATTGTTAGTGACAATGCTTTACTATAGTACTTTACCATGTCCAGGAAAGCTGCTCAGGAATTGAAATTAATTCTTAATAGCTGTATCGTAAATAATGTATTTTTTAAGCTAATTATTCATTGCATGATTTTTTTTGTATATTTACACGTTTTGAAACTTCCTGATTACCGAAGTCAAATTTTTAACTTTTTATCTTTGTCTTTGTCTCTTAGAGTAAATTAAAAACAAACAATTCTAGTTCATCCAAATGTTGTATTTTGAAGTTAATACGTTTACTACCAGGAAAGTTTGATCAAGATTGATAAGTTTCAAAGAAAGTTGCGTGTGAAAGTTGTCTGGATAATTTTAAACAAACTTTTCAATTTAATAACAGATTTGAATTTCTTATAAATGTAGGTACAATAATGAAACGGGGGGTTAGGGGGGAGGGGCAGTAGCCCCACTCACACAGAATTATTTGTCAAATAAAGCTGTTCCGAAACCTAATTTGAATTGTTTTAACATAAATTTACATATCAGTAATCGTTATCTTACCCGTTAATCTCCAATATGTATTTATAATATTCACTTTGAGGGTAACAGAAAGTTGTGTGAGTGGCACCCCAGATTATTTTAGATATTAAATATTTGTGCAGTTTCTTTTAAATACTTACACAACATTTGTTTTCTTGGAAGACTAAATATATTCGCGTAATATTACTAACATTTATAAAGTGTTTGATGTTGTTCAAATTTATGCCTTATTACCAGATGGCGATGTAACCAATATCCTTTACAAGTACTTTGAAGGAATGATATACGAGAAGATGACATGTCCGGAAAAAACACGAAGCCAAAATTTTAATCACAAACATCATTAAGTAACACAGATTTATAAGAAATTCTGCATTATTATTGTAAGATTATGCAATACTTTTATTCGGGAGGAAAATCATTGTAAAGTACTTTGGAAGTATTATATAAGAGAAGATGAAATGTCCGGAAAAAAATATGAAGCCAAAATTTTAACCGCAGACGTCATTAAGTAACACAGATTTATAAGAAATTCTGCATTATTATTGTAAGATTATGCAATATTTTTATTCGAGAGGAAAATCATTGTAAAGTACTTTGGAAGTATGATATAAGAGAAGATGAAATGTCCGAAAAAAAACATGAAGCCAAAATTTTAACCGCAGACGTCATTAAGTAACACAGATATATATAAGGAATTTTCCATTATTATTGTGAGATTATGAAATATTTTTATTTGAAACGAAAATCATTGTAAAGCACCTTGAAGGAATATTTTAAGAGAAAATGGCATGTCCGTAAAAAACACAAAGTCAAAATTTTAACCGCAGATGTCATTAAGTAACACAGATATATAAGAAATTCTGCATTATTATCGTGAGATTATGAAATAATTTTATTCGAGACGAAAATCATTGTAAATCACCTTGAAGGAATATTATAAGAGAAAATGACATGTCCTTAAAAAACACAAAGCCAACATTTTAACCGCAGATGCCATTAAGTAACACAGATATATAAGAAATTCTGCATTATTATTGTGAGATATTGCAATATTTTTATTCGAGAGGAAAATCAATGCAAAGCACCTTCGAGGAATGATATAAGAGAAGATGACATGTCCGGAAAAAACACGAATTAAAATTTTTATCGCAGACGCCATTAAGAAACAAAGATATATTATGAGAGATTTTGCATTCTTATTGTAAAATTATACAATATTTTTATTCTAGACGAAAATCATTGTAACATTAAGTGTCAGATATGTTAAATAAATGTCAAATAAATAAAAGAACATAGTACTACTTAAAGTTTCGATTAACCCAATATGGATCCTGCGGTTGCCTTAGCTGCTATTTAGGCAGCCCTCATGAGTAGGCAACAGTTAACTTTATTTACCCTGCATGCTGACCGGCAGTATGCCACTATTTTTTTTTACCCTGCATTCCAATATTATAAAGACATATTGTAGTTTAAGTTTTGAGATCAATGAGGCAATATTATAAAATTCAATCTATTTTAAAAATAATTTAAAATAGGTTTAGGAACAGTTTTATTTGACATATAAATGTGTGTCTCAATCAACAGTTAACCCACTCTTTCAATTATATTACTTACATTTATAAAGAACAAATTCTTGGCTGTCATTAAATTTAAAAGTTTATTTAAAATTATTCAGATAACTTTTGCCAGCAATACGCCTCGAAAATTAATGATCTTGATCAAACTTTTCAAGTGGCAACTTAATACAAACTTCAAAACAGCAAATTTCATCCCCCCTTTTATTTATTTATTTATTTATATATTTATACTGATAATAGACATACACATAGATCAACTGTTAAAAGTTTGACTTTCATATTCACTGACCTGAAAACATGATATTATACAAAGAATCAGAGCTGAAAGTCGAGATAAAAAAGACATTTTGTTTACAATATGGACATGAATAATTAATTTTCTTCCCTGAGCTGTATTTGCCGACATAGTAAAATGTAGAAAAGCACTTTCATCAATTGTTTTCAATAGAAAAGAGTGTTTAACTTAATTTTGGGTAGCCTTGTATATTGTTTATAAACTGTACAAACACCGCATTGTGTATTTAAATATAATCATATATTAAAAACACACAGCATAACATGAAATGCACTTCCAGCAATTTCTATGTATAATACCACAACATTCCAATTCTTTTGGGCAGCCCTGTAAACGAATGGTGAATAATTTCCTCTACACGAAACATGTTTCTATTGTTATGAAGAATGTATATTCATTCCACTTTGTTTAGCTCTGGCTATAGTCGTTACGCTGAACTTACCAGAATTTTCGCCCGTAGACGTTATGTATTTGAATTTTCTTTGGTGTCCCTGTACATGAACTATTTTCTTGATCTTAATGAAAAGATTAATGTAACATTACTATATGATATAGATATAGAATACCGAATCTAGACTTCCTGCTACTATTTGTTTATGAGATATACTGGTTACGGACAAACACAGGACTCACAAACACACAGATCAACTACTAAAAATATGTTTTTGGAATCAAGGACCTTAAAACGTGTAAATATAATAAAAACTTGATTTCAAAAATTTGACCCCAAAACAATATTTTTTTCTACTATTTACATAAGTAAGAGAAAGTAAAAAAAATATTTTATAAATATATTTCACGTGACAAATATTTCGTCGATGTCTATGTATTTCTCGCCAAATCGTCATGTTGGCACAAGTCCTGCTAATATTTTTGTAAGTAGTTACTGTAATAAACTTGATGTATCGAAAAAAAAAAAAAAAAGAATGTCATACGTCAAGAAATTCCACTTATTTGTCATTTGAATTGATACTGAAAATTTTATATGAATAAGCATTAATTACGAAAGTTTTTAATGTTCATATGTAATTCAACTTTTATTTCTGTATTTTTTCTTATTTTAAATATATGTGTATCTAGGTTTTATTTGTTATTAGTACAACAGTTCGTGCTATTACTTTCAAACAGCTATTTCAGCATCATTACAATCTTTTATTTATCACCTTAAACGATTGTGTAAACATCTTCGTTTTTATTAAAAATGTATAATGATGGAAGTTTGTCATTGTATCTGTCCGGTTTTTTAATTTCTGGATTATTAGATTTTACGAAAAAGTGGTACAATTATTAGTCAGTATGAAATCTACCTAACGCTATGGTTTTTAGTCGAATCAGATAAATGGTCCAAAAGACATTAAAAACCTTATTTTAACATTACAATTATGAAAAAGAAAAAAAAATAATAAACAAATAAACTGATGCCAAAAATAAATAAATAGCCAAAAATATATTTCTTTTTGTGTCTAAAAAAGAAATGCAAACACTTTTTTAAATAATAAAAATAAAATTGCAAAAAATCATACTAAAGAAATGGAATAGATTCAGTATAGAACTCTTTGGCGAGATTTCAAATTTGGCACCGAAGAAGTTTGGACGTTTCTCGCCCAGATCATTACTTAAGCAATTGCGATAGCCATTTAAATTTATCGCCAAAATGAAAACAAAAAATTAAATACCGCCAATGGTCTGCTATGCTAAAACTATACCAAAGGAATTTTATGAAATGAATAGATTAACCAATGCTAGAGAATGGAACACAGATACTGCATCCCTTTATACGGTAAAAAAAAAAAAAAAAAGATTAAAATAAGTCCTGTCGTATTAAATTATGTTTTATTCAGAATTCAATAATTATTACTTGGAAAGCAAAAATAGTCTTGGTGTTTTCTTTATTTTTTATCTTATTATTCTGCTTTTGTTGTTCGTTTAAAAAATGAAATATGATACATTAACAATTTCCTTTTTTACTTTCTCGATTCCTGTAAAATTCTTAGGGTAAAAAAAAAAAAAAAAAAAAAAAAAAAAAAGCTAAATTTTAAAAATAAATAAATAATACAAATAAAAAAATTAAATTAATTGTAAATATAATAAAAATAAATAAATTGCCATCCGTGTGAAGGCTTTCAGATCATATCCTGAAATAAAATATTCTCATTGTCTTTATTTGATTCATCCTTTCTCATATGCTTCATGTGACAGATTTACTTTCTCATTACCTTTTTTCCATTTATTTTATACAAATTGAGAAAGGTCATTGGGAATAATAAAGTAAGAGTATATCTAATTAAAACTTAGATTAAAGAAGAAGAGCATATTGCGTTTTATTCTCCATTTCACATTAATTGCCTTTAGGTAGATTAATTCCTGTTTCAAGCAGTTTTTTTTTTTTTTTTTTTTTTTTTTTCAAATTCATTCAGAAAAAGAGTTTTTTTTTTTAAACTGAAATGCCATGAACACCTTTTTTTTACTTTCTCTTACTCATGTATGTGGTTGAGAAAGTATTTTTTGGGGATCAATTTTTTTAAATTGAATTTTTGTTATATTTACACGTTTTAAGGTCCCCCGAATCCAAAAATCATGTTTTTAACAGCTGGTATCTGAATGCATGTGTCTCTGTGTGTATGTCTGTCTATGTGCGTGTCTGTTATCAGCGTATATTAACGGCCCTCTTCCCACACAGTCGCCGGAAGCTCGAACCAAGGTTATTCTACAGGAAAATTTTCTTTACTTATAACTAATTAACTAGTACATATTTTTAAATTTTGTTTTCACATTCAGAAAACTCCCAACTGTTAAACTGACGGACCTTTTTAAAAATTGATTTTTTAAATTTTAGTATTTTATTTTGAAGTTGTAAAATACGAATTTTCAATATGTGAAAATTATCATTTTCTAATTTCAAAATAAAATATTAAAAATTAAAAAAATCTGTTTAAAAAAAAAAAAAAAAAAAAAGGTCCGTCAGTTTGACAATTAGAAGTTTTCTGAATGTGAAAACAGAATTTAAAAATATTTATTAGTTAATTAGTTATAAGTAAAAAAAATTCCCATAGAATAACATTAGCTTGGGCTTCCGGCGACGGTGAGTGAAGCAGGCCCTTAAGAACAAACCATAGCAGGAATTCTGATTATGGTATTCTATATCTGTATCATACAATTCATACAGGGATGCTACACTAAACTTTTCCTTAAGTTTAAGATAGTAGTTCGTGTACAAGGCTATCCAAGATAATTAAAACGTATTATGTCTAGGAAAAAGTTTTCAATAAGTACAGTTTAACATTTATAGGCTGCTTTAAATCAGATGAAATGAACACATATATTTTATATGCATAAAAGCATGTTTCGTATAGAATACGTATAAAAATCATTCTTCATACATTTACAGGGCTACCCAAAAGAAAGAGAATATTGTGGGACTATGCTTGGTAATTGATGGAAAAGAATTTCTTATTAAACTTGTGTTATTAACTTAGGAGTATGTTTAAGTACACAATATGGTGTGTACATAGTTTATAGATAATATACGCGTGTATCAATAAATAAGCAAAAGCATCCTTTTAGGTAGTTAAGCACCTGTACATGAAATGCTTAAGTAAATTAATACTAATAAATAATTTTAAAACACTACGTTATTCTTTCCTTAGGTTTCCTTTCGTTTTTATTTCAAGGTTTACACACACTGTAAAATAAAAACTGTTAAAAGTACAGGAAAAATCTGGCAGCTGGGGTGGCAGTATTTCTCCGTCAAATATACAGGACAAAACTGTACTTTTAACAAAAAGACTGTTTGGTTTACAGGATTCCTGAGTAAAATATATGCCAGTGGTACAATTTTACTGTTTTAAACTGTATATTTGACGTAGAAATACTGGCACCCCAGCTACCAGATTTTTCCTGTACTTTTAACAGTTTTTTTTTTTTTTTTTTTTTTTTTCATAAATACTTACTACTTGGACTTCAGGAGCCCACTTGTTCCAAATATCACTTTGAATTATTAACCATTCGCCATATATACTCACCGACTGACTGCCTTTGCATTCGTCATTTGTATAGATACTATTTTAATTCACCATCACCAACTCTGAAAAATCGTTCGGATACTAATCCACATCATCATTTGATCAACGCTTTAAAAGAGGTAAGTGTTTACTACGCTATATGATTTTATTATGTACATTGTTTATCATTCTTTACATCTGATTTTATTATTTACAACTGTCATATTTTACATTTGTTTTTATTGTATATACTGTTCACTTATTATATACATTTTTACTGTTTCCCTTTTATAATTTTTATTGCGTAAAGTTTGGCGCAGTATGTCCGATTTTGGATCTTGCTCCATCAAACCAACCATCTTTCTGTAGTTAAAAATTAAACCTCAGGATTTGAAAAACAAACTTATGCACAATATTAGTATAATTTTTATTCTAATAGTTAAAATTTTTTTCACTAATTAATAATAATAATAATAATAATAATAATAAAATACTTAGGTGAAATTAACTATTAAGTAAACTAGTAACATTAAAAATCAATTTGTAAACAAATTTGTCATTTATGGTGAAAAAAAATAAAATTAAAAAAGCACTGAGAAATTTCGAAAATGTCTCCCCATAATCCCTGTTTAATTAAATATTTTTTACTACTCTTTGAAAAAGTAAATGGGAAAAAAAATCGTCCACAAAATTTAAATTTAACAATCTGAAGGGGAAAAAAAGTGTTATATTTAAATGGCCTTCGCTTAACAAATTAGTAATTCACAATTAAAAAAGATATTAAAGGCCTAATTAAATCTAAAAATAAATTCATAATGATCACTTAATTAAACAATTTAATTTTCTCAGCTGCGTTGTAAGCATTTAAAAAAATATCTTAATTTGTTTTAGCAATATTGTCATTAAAATTATTAATTAAAAAGCAATTTTTAAAATAATGGGAAAAAAAAAAGATAAACAAGTGAACAAGTGTTTTTTAACATTTGAAAATATTTTATTTTCAAATTAATTTTTCATGCACTGAGAATATATAAAAATTGAAAAGTAATATTTAAATGCTGATTAAAAATTAAAATAAATACATAAATAATAATAATGATTATTATTATTATTATTATTATTATTATTATTATTATTATTATCCCTATTTATCTTTAATTAATCCGACGTCAAAACTTAGAAATTAAGTTGAAATTAAGTTTTCCTTAAATTTAAAATAATGTTAATTAAAACATATCGATAAAGTAAATTTAAATTAATATTAAAATTTCTAAGCTTTAATGAAAATTTGTAAACAAAGTATATTTTCTAAGCAAGTGCAATTTTCTTTTGAAAAAATATGTATTGTTTTTTATCTCTCTCTCTCTCTTATATATATATATATATATATAGCGGGTGATTAAATTATTATTTTTTTATTCTTTTTTAAAACATTTTTTAGGATTTCTCAAGAAATTCTTGACAAAATGACCCGGAAGTTCAGACATGCATTTAATATTTAAAAATTTACATTGTCTACTATCAGTTTAGTCCAGAGTGCAGTTAGGGGACCAACCACAATTTGAAGAAGTGCGAAAGCACTTTGGATCATCGTGTATCATAAAAAGTTACAAATGACTTGTAACTTTAACACATTATTCCACATACGATATACAATATCTGTATGGTTTGTTTTGGAAATTGCACAATAATTTAGGCAGATTTTGCAAAAGTTGTTTTACGTAAGCTAACCGTTATAGACTTGTAACATATTTTTATTTATTTCCTGAGATTTGTGAGTTCATAAGCGGTTTTTACAGAAAATAACTTTTGCAACGTGGTTGAAATAATTGGATCTTCAAATTAAATACGCAGCATGTGAAAAACCCCTTACGAAATTGACACTTTGGAAAATACTTAAAGTCTAGTTCGTTCTACTTCCGACAATTTACTTAATATTTATTCTATTGAGATGAACTTTTGACAAACGTTGCACAATATGTCTAGATTTCAACCTATGTAATATATATAAATATATTAATCTTTAACACATGCACAGTAAAAAAAAAAAAAACTTATATTTCAGCAAATATTATGCGTGTAAATGTTATGCTTCAGAATTATGTTTATCTAAAATTTTGTTAAAATTTCTGCAAGTTTTGTAAAATTTTATAGAAATACGTTCTATAGGGAAAAAACTCTCCAAAAATAAATAAATAAATAAAATAAATAAAATAAAATAAAATAAAATAAAATAAAATAAATAAAACAATAATAATAATTTATAAAAATTTATATTTGCCTAAACAAACGCGATATTTTCACAGCAAAGTATGTAAATATTGTACATAGTATGTGCAACAATGTGTTAAAGTTACCAGTCGTTTGTGGTCTTTTGTAATACAGGGTGATCCGTAATGTTTTTGCTCCTCTTCAAGTTGCGATTGTCCCGCTAATCATATTCTGCACTAAACTGATTGTGAAAAATGGGAGTTAAAAAATGTCATTTGTATGTCTGAAGGTCTAGGTCATTTTGTCTTGAATTTAAAAGTCGAAAAAATATAAAAAAGAAAAAAGAAAAAAAAAAAAGAAAAGAAAAGAAAATATAATAATTTGATCATCCATTGTACATACATATACATTTTATTTTCCAAATGAAAATTTTGAAAACATGAATTTCAAATTAAAATACATTATTTTTATTTTTTCTCAGAAAAAAGATATTTGCTTTCTTGATAGCCATATTGTACAGGAAAAGTATTTTATTTACATTATTAAAAGCGTTAATATTTTTGATTAATTAATTCTTTTTTCCATGTGTACAACTGGCAACACTATAATAAAAAATCTGATGTGGACACTACATCACTTCCTTATACAGGGACATACACATTGTTAAGAATACATTGACATTTTTTGTGTGGTAGACGATTCTTAAATAAGCAGGCATGTTTCAGTCCACGAAAATTCCTTAAAAAAAAAAAAAAAAAAAAAAAAAAAAAAGAAAGAAAAAAATGCTACTCGAATAAAAACAAAAGTCACGATAATATCATTATATATACCGCCGAGACAAATGTAGTAGATTTTTCTGGTATTTCTCCACGGCTTATTACAGAATCTCTGATCTGATTGGCAAATGCACGGCTTAGAGTTCAATTAAAATCGTTCGAGTATCATTCGGACCAGTTTTATTCCCTCTGGCAAAATTTAGAGGCGAGAAAAGATAAATTTCACCAAAAAAAATTATGTTAAACAACACAGTTAAAGTTGAGAAAGCGTTTCTGGCTATTCTGAAACAATATTTGCTGCGAAACAATATCGCTAATTTCGCTAAGCCGCCAAGTTAGTAGCCAGAGTCAGTTTTCGGTCTTGACATGCGATTTGGTGACCGAATTTGGCAAAAATTTGTAGTTTAGGTTTGACAAAGTTGGCGAGTTTTCACCTGATTTGCCCGTTTTAAATCCTCCTGAGACCAAAATAGTAGTTTTTGGCAGTTGCTCAGAGTGTGTGTATGTATGTGGGGAAACTTCTGACTATCATATCTCCAAACTAATAAAGGTCGAACTACGAAACTTCAGAATTTAGAGAAAATTGGGGTACAGATGAATGTTCCAAATTTTGGTGAAAATTGAAAAACCGGAAGTGGGAGCGTAATTACGTATCTTCAAAAATGTCTCTAACGATTTCTTCAAATTTGCTATGTATACACTCTATTAGATGTCCTTTCAAACGATACTGTTGGTTAATTTAGAAAAATGGATAGGAGCCCTGTATAAATAGCTCAATTTCAGGTCTCGCATGTGCGTTCCCTTAAAAACGGATGTACGGATTTTTGTAAAACTCGCCATGTTAACTTCCTTTTAAATATCCTTTTGTATGTAATATTTTTCCGGTCAATAACTGAGTATGCAAAGTTTTGATAAAAGTTGGTATCTCAAAAATAGCTCTAACGATTTTCTTCAAAATTGTTACATAAATCCATTTTAGATATCCTTTCTCATGTATTTCGTGGTTATTACAGGAAAACTAATAATGATTAGGTAGGTCAGTTTTAGATCTGAAAAATTTGTGTTTCAAAAAATAATTCTATCTTTGTTTTTTTTTTTTTTTTTTTGTTTTTTTTTTCTCTATATAAACTCTGATTTACATGTCTTTATATATACATATATATATATATATATATATATATATATATATATATATATAAGTTTTCTGTTATGGGAAAATTGTTAGGTGTCTACTTCGTTAGGTCAATTTTATGTCTTCTGATCATATTATTTCTAAAAAAGGCATATAATGCGTGTAATAGTGGGTACTGGAAATCGTGTACTTGTTTTTACAAGATTTTTTTTTCTTTAAATTATCAAGTAAAAATCAATGGTTGGTTGGTTGGTTGGTGTCGTGTCAAGGATAGAAAATAATTTCAAATGAGACCGAAGGTCCTATATACAGCATCTGTGATATGAAGGCAATTTTCTTCATATAAGTCTACCCACGGATTGCCAGTTATTTGCTGCAATCAACGAGATATATAAATTAGAATGCTGATTCAATGGATGAAGGATTAACTTTCCGTGGTTCAAGATGAATCACGTGACATGCTCGAATAGGTTGCTGTGTTTGGCCCTTTATCGCTATTTTGGCATTTAAAATATCAGTTCGACAAATTATCATTATTATTAGGTAACACGACAGTCCTATGACCGAAATAAATTGTTTTTTAAATAATTTTACACAGATTTCACATTTTAATAAATAATAAAATACCTTTTTTTTTCATCGTTTCCCAACAAAGTTTAAAAGTGTTTATAAAAGAAAATTTAAACTTTTAAAGAGCTAAATTTAACAACAAATAATAACTTTTCAACTATTTTTAAGCATTTTGTCGGTTAAAGTTCAACTACACGAAATAAAAAGAGAAGTAAAATCAAAATCAAAATGATTTAGAACAAAATAATATTAAACTACGTAAGTAAACAAAAACATTGGTGTTTATGACTTATGCGAAGAACAATCTCCAAACCGTTGCCATAGAAATTTACTGAAAATAAGCTGTTACCAAGGGAACCATCGAATACGCAGGTGCAAGGAGAGCATGGCACATGACTCATCTTCGACCTTCTCAAGGGTTACCATTTATCACTCTACTTTATATTTTTCGTTGGCTGCAATTGCGCCAGAATAGCGGGACAGCTGAAAAGATGTTTGGGGGTTAGTTCTATGTTTGGGCAGTTTTTGCAGGAGGCAGTAAGTCCTTAACCCGTCTTTATGGATCTCCATCCCCCTAAAGTGTCCTGTCTGGAGTCTTGTTGGTGTACTGGTGAGAGTTCTATTGGTACTGATTTCAGGGATTCGGTGTATGGTTTTGAGTTTCCTACCCTTGGGGGAGCCTGTAATCCCTATATGGCGCGTCCTCGGGTGGCGCATAGGGAATCGTCTCCATTGGTTTCCAATGGGTGGTAGAGAGGAAATAAAATACTCTCCGCTGACCAACAGGCAGAAGTCCAACCTCTTCTGAGGATCTGGCAACCCTTTTTCATGGATAGAGATTTTGATATAAAGTAAAAATCAATAATAAATATATATAAATGTGTGACTTATACTATGAATTCCGGAAAATATAAAATGTATTTAACAATAATCGCAATTAAGTATGTGGTTTAAACATTTTATAATCGATGCAAATTTAAATTGATTGTTTCAAAGCTTTTTAAAATTTTAATGAATCAAGAACTACTATGTGTAAACTTTAAATCTCCCTATTTCATAATCACCAGTTTCCAAAGTTATTTACGCACTAATGATTTAAAATAAACTTTTATATATTTTACATAGAAGTAAACTTGTTTTGAACAGCTGCATTTTCTTTTCAGAGTAATGTCATGAAACTTTAAATCAGGTTTAATTAAGGTAAGTTTATGAAAGAGAAAAATGGTTTCAGTTTTAATATTTTCAGTCTAAAATGATTAGATAAGTTTTGAAATAATAAATAATAATTAGTGGGAAACTATAATTTTGTAACAGTTTAAATTGAAACATACCACATAAATATAAACTTAATTTCAATTTTGAAGCAGAAGTAACAGTTTATATTTTCAAAATGTTTGAAAAAGTAATAATGATCATAAGACGAAAATGCCATGATGGTTTAAGAAGTCACTTTTCATTGTAATATTAATGTCAATATTCAATTTCTTAAAATTTATTGCTTACAAAAAATAATTTTTAATTTTTTAAACATATTTAATTAAAAGTATATCCTTGAATCTAAAAATACTATTTTCTAAATCATGATGATAAATGTTAAAATCTAAAATTGGTTTAAAAAATATATTTATGGCGTATTATTAGTTGTCTATAATACTTCAATATATAATATTCTTAATCTTTCTTGTATGCAACCTCTTATGAAAAATAAGAATTATAGAAAGCATAAAAAAGAATCGTTCAATCAAGAAAATCTCATTTAATGTAAATAATACATACTTGCCAACCAAATCCAGAAAATTGTTAGTCCCGCCTCTTTCCACCTATTTTTTCACACCAGTCTTTTTTTAGAGTACTTTTTTCTTCTTATTTAATCGTAAATATATTTGAAGAGAATCATTCTAAAAATTAAGTGGTGTACAAAAAGGGGCGAGAACTAACAATCTTCCGGGTTAAGTTGGCAAGTATGATAATATAAGAAAATGTTTTAGAAAAATTTTATGTTTTATTCTTTAGGAAAAAAAAAAAAAAAAAAAAAAAAAAAAAAAACACTTAATAAATCGTGCCTTAAAAAGCGACGTATCAAACAAATCAGTCATTTTAAGTGTTAAGGCAAAACTACAAGGTTAGGCGCACGACGTTTTAGGTAACGACAACAGTGTTGTTCTTCGACTCAGTGTTACCAGATTTTTCTACTTTTTTATTCAACAAGCACCAATAATTTTGAGACGTGGTATTCTATAGATGTAATAGACGATTAATCTTCGAAGTAATTAGGTGATTGTAACATTTAAAATTTAACGGTGGCTGTTGAATAAAGAAGTAGCAAAATCTATCAACAGTGCTTCGATTTTCTGAGTTATTATTACACAATCCATATATAAAAGTAATATTGGCATATTCTTCAGTTAAAAAAGAAAAATACATATTTAGAAGTTAGAACATAGGATAACTTGTTTCCTTTAATAACATAAAGAAAAATTAAATTTAAAGAATCAATCCTTTATCTATCAACACTACTAAAATATCATTAGTTTAAAAAGTTTATAAAGTAAGATTTATGAAAGAAATGTCAAAGATGCTTATAAGAATAGAACCTCACTTTAATTAGTCTCACGAGAAAGCACTAAACGGTACACGTAGCTGCTTTTGTTCCAGAAAATATTTTATAGAGTGCTTGCTCTCAGAAACCTTTGGACAGCCCCTGCCTGCCTGGGCTCGGCTAAGCTTAACGGGTTGGATGCCGTCCTCTGGGTGGAAAATCGCCAGGTCACCGCATGGCAGCTGCCTACAACCAGACAGTAGTCTAGTCGCTACATAGAAGTGAGCTGTGTCCGATGAATGTCGTTCAGACTTCATCCATAAACTTCAGAAACTGGATGGGACACCAGAGTAACTTCTGGACAGCAATGTTACTGGAACGCCAGAGCTCAGGAATGGCAGGTTAGCGACTTCTGCTTCTTGGACACATAGCTCGACCGGCACACCCGCACCTCCAAGATAGCCACTGTGGAAACGCACAGACACGCTCCTGGATGCTATGAAAATTTTGACTAAGTGCACTTACTAGATGAGAGTCGAAAAGAAAGGAGAGCAATAGTAAGTAAAGTAAAAAACAATTTTGAATTTGAACAAGGAGGGAAAAATCGCTGGGGGAGCCGAAATAGGTAGTAGTGAACACTAGACTTAAAACCAAATGAGGAGGCCATTGAGAAAGGGGGAAGGGGGCGAAACTTAAATTTTAAAAATAAAAATGCTGAACGAAGTGATGAACAATGAGATAAATAATAATAATAATAATTTTAAATACATGAAGCCACATGGGATGGAAATAAGTATTGGAGCGCATAGTGAGGATTAGTAAATTTTGAAGTGGCTGGGTCTAGAGACGCCTAAAAGGGAAATTAATTACTATGCGATGGGAGGTCATTGTTATTGCGTGGCAATTTTATGATATTCGCATATGTTATAGTTATATCCTTTATAACTTCAAGAACTTCCCACCACTCTTTAAGAGATTATAAGGAACATAAAACTTGCATATTATTTTACACTTTTTAAAGGTCGAATTATTTATTTCGATCTCTACGTACCAGGGATACACTAAAGCACGAACTCACAAAATCCTCACTAATTACTATGTTGAAGTGATATGCATAATTTTTATTGCATATATTTTTAAATAATACTCCTAAGTAACTATAAAATTTATGTTTCAAGTACAATTTTTATTTGTTTCATAATGCAGTAGATAATAAAGGGTTAAAATAAAAATTTTCAAATTTAATATTAAGAAAATAAAATAAAAATACAACGGAATTAAAATTAATTTGATTAATATCTAACAATGCAAGGAAAGCGTAAAATTATAAGCACATACACCCCGCGACAAAAAGATAGGAACAAAGGGTTTTTTCTTTGATTTTTTATAAAATAACGTTATCTAAATTGTGCTTATCATTTATTATTATTATAAAATAACACTATTCCTGGACTAATTTTTGTTGTTTTAAGACTAATTTAGAAAAGTTTTAAGACTAAAATTTTTCTAATTTAAGACTACACTCCGCGACAAAAAGATAGAAACAAAGGGTTTTTTTTAATTTTTCGTAAAATAACATTATCTAAATTGTGCTGATCATTTATTATCATATCAAAAACATATGAAATATTTGAATCATATTCAAAATATTCATATTCAAAATAATCATATTCAAAAGTTTAAAAAGAAAAAACCTTTGTTCCTACCTTTTTGTCGCGCTGTGTAGTATTATGGAGATTATTTATGGAGATAGTAAATGTATTTTCCTTAAAAATATACACGAATTTAACATCACATAAAAGTTTTTTCTCTACTTATTTCCACGAAGAATATTAAAATAAAAAATAAATAAATAAAAAATAAATAAAGCGCGTCACAAAACTCTGCATTATTTCTATGGACATATTAAAACTTAGAAAAAAAAAAAAAAAAAAACTCACTAGGCCAGTTGTTTATAATCTTTTTGAAGTCGAAGCGCATTCAATATTCTACAAATATATCTAGGAGCAGAAATTGGAAATTTCTGATTAATAGATTATTATACTTAAATTATTAATTAAAGGGCAAGCTCTCATTTTCTCATCTATGTACAGGTTGTCTCAGTACCAAGTTTCAGAATTTGTAGGAAGGAGTAAAGCGCATCCAGGCAACTCGGAATTACGTAGCAAATCAAAGTCGGAAATGCTTTCCTGACGAAGTGATTTACACAAAAACATCAAAAATGAAAGGATACCAAGTAAGTGAATATTCATTTAAATTATAAGGATACATGAACAATGGGAACAAAGGTGAAAGATAGTATTTGAAATTTTGTTCATCGACTTCAGTGATGGTCTCACGGAGTATCTACGGAGAAAATTCGAGATAAGCCTAGACTGTTCCAGAATAATGGAATTCTAAATATTCTGGTTACACAAATCGTAGACTATGCCGTTGACATTCGAAATAATCCAAGATTATTCCACACTATTCGGAATCCAATGCGCCGTACATGTAAGATCTTCATTGATGTCGGAGGACGAAACTTCAAACACAATCTTTGACTAATGATTATTTTGTTTATGCACATTTATTATTAAAACGAATATTCAATTTCGGGCATTTTTTTTATTTCTGATATTTCTGTGTACATTACCGCGTCAGGAAAACGAATCATCCAGATATATATGATACCGAATCATCCAGATCCGCTCCACCTCACCAAAATGTTCCGAAACGTCATAGTGAGACACCCTGTATAGAAGAATTTTCTATTTACACTCAATTTTAGTGAGTGTAAAAATACCCTAATAAATCCAAATGTGTCTTTGAAAATATTTTTAACCATTTAAACGAGTGCGCTTTGATTTTGCTTTATTACTGGAATTTGTAGTTTACTGCGATTTTGCTTTATTCTGTATGTGAAATTCGCTCACTTCCACTAAAAGGTTGTTTAATATAACACTTTTACTTGAGAAATATATTCGATCTATATTAAGTGAACTTTTCTAAAAAGTAGTAATATCGACAAAAAATCAATTTTCAACATTCAAATAACGTAAAACATGCAATAAGCATACAGTACATTTTATAAATATATATTTAGAATAATAATAATAATAATTAACAATAATATTGATTTGTTGAAAGAGATAGGCATACTTATAATGATATTGTACAATAGACTAATTTTATTAATTTTTTAAATATGGACACACATTTCTTTTGTAAGGGACAGGGAGAACCCACAAATCATTTTGATAGCATCGCTGTGCCTGGTATACGTTTTGAAAGCCACTACTCTAGGTGGAGGTATTTTTCTGTTCTTCTTGACAAATGGAAGCGGAAACAGTTGTTCTCTAAATACAAACAAGTTGCTTTAAATGAGTTTAAATTTTGTTTTGCTATTTTTACTCTTTGGTCATATACTCAGCTTTAATCATAATTTCTGTTACACTTTTTTTAACATGGTTGTTTAATATTATGCATTTTACATTACAAGCCAATTTGAAATACGATTATCTAAAAGTTATTAATAGCAAAGACCCAGAGTATTAATCATAACACAACTATTTAACCCTTTGTGGCGCGCTGTCCTCGCTGCGAGGACGCAATTATTAAGCTCCGGCTGCAAAAACTCATCCCGGAAATGTTTTAGCAAAAATTTACGTTTATAACAAAACAGAAAAGGCCGTGTTTTTTTTTTTTTTTTTTTTTTTTTTTTTTCTAACTTAAATTTTTTAATTTCTTTTAGTTTAATTTTTTTCGTGAATTCCGGTGGCATTGTAATTTGAATTATCCGAATTATTTTGCGCCGCAATAGGTTAAGAAAACAGAAAAAATTAACCCTTCTGTAGATATCACCTACGTTCACATAAATTCATAGGTGTCATTTCTTCCAACTTTTTCACACCAGTGTTTTTTTTTTTTTTTTAGATTTTTTTTTTTTTTTAGTAAAATATCAAAATTCTGAAATTAAATATGATGAATATACATATTCTATAATACTAGTGTGAAAAAATCGGAACACTGAGGAAAAAAAATATACTGCCTTCATGCAGAACGAATAAGTAATTATTTTCTGAATCCCTAAACAAGAATTATAGATTTCTGAGTCTTGTGTATAAGGTAAACAAGTAACCAGGAAAGACAAAATGATCGAGAATTTATAGTGCACACTTTTCTAGATGGTGAAACAATATTATGAATGTTATGAATCCTTTGTATTGCGAGAAATTCTAGCTTGATTTCCTAGAATTGAATTATAAATAAAAATTATAGTTACTAAAACTCGCTTTGTACGCTCGCATTTGTTTTTCAGTGGTTTATAAGTAAATTTCACCACAATAATAAAGGAAAACGTTCCAGAATTATAATAAGGGTTTTTAGAACTCTATAGCATGGGAAACTATAATTTATAAAGATGACATGGAACTATTTTTACTACAGCCACAATTTATTAGGTTTAAGGGAAAGTTCTGTCGCTGTGTGGCACCCAAACAGAGAGTTAGAACATAAAACCAAGCTTTCTAATGTGATCCAAAGCAGTAGTCTGATGAATTCCAAGCTTGAAGCCCACTTCTGTGGAAGTTAACGTGGGATTTGTCCTGATCATAATGTAGCACTTCGTCATTGAGACTTGATGGCCTTCCTGATCTGGGTTCATCTTTCAAATAAAAATGACTCAAACGAAATTTCGCAAACCATCTTAGCATGTTCGAACTGTTACTGCGTCCTCTATAAATACGTCACACAAGATTTTTGTTGCCACCATTGCGTTATTCCCTTTTTGGAACTTTCACAACATACAATGTCTTAAGTGCACTTTTGCTTCACCCATGGTGACAGTTTTACACGTTTGAATCGTCTGCGTTCATTCTGGAAAGTAATTTTAAAAAATAATAATCTAATATATAATTTGTTCTCCTTGAATTTGTATAAGATTATACAGAAGAAAGTTTTGTGGTGGTCACAACATTCTAGTATATATATATAAATCTATATTAATAAAGTCAGACTTTTGTCTGTAAATTTGTCGGAATCGAAAAATTTTGCGATATCTTCACGTTTCACACATCAAGAAAGCCGAATATGACTTAAGAAAATTTTGCCTGTGTGTGTGTGTCATCGTGTCTGTATGTCGCTTTTTTGTGCTGGACGGAATTCAACGGCGCTTGGCAGGAATTTAGGTCTTCACCCAACTTAAAATTATATCTCTCAACTTTTCATAAGTTCTTCCCCCCCCCCCCGTTCTCCCCTGATGGGGTAAAAGAGTAAAACACGTTTGTACGGGTATCACTTGAGAACGCCTGGACGGAATTCAACGGCGCGTCGCAGGAATTTAGGTCTTTTCCCAACTTAAAATTATATCTATCAACTTTTCAGAAATTCTCCCACGTTCCCCCCTGGCGGGCAAAAGACAAAAACACGTTTGTCCGGGTATCACTTGAGAAAGGCTGGACGGAATTCAACGGCGCTTGGTAGGAATTTAGGTCTTCACCTAACTTAAAATTATATCTATCAACTTTTCAGAAATTTCCCCCGTTCCCCCCTGAGGGGTAAAAGACAGAAACACGTTTGTCCGGGTATCACTCCAGAACGGCTGTACGGAATTCAACGGCGCTTTGCAGGAATTTAGGTCTTTATCCAACTTAAAATTATATCTATCAACTTTTCAGAAATTACCCCACGTCCCCCCCGGGGAGCAAAAAACCAAAACACGTTTGTCCGGGTATCATATGAGAAGGGCTGGACAGAATTCAATGGCGCTACTTAGGTCTTTACCCAAATTAAAATTATATCTATCAACTTTTCCGAAATTACTCCCCTCCCCCCCCCCCTGGGGCGGGAAGCAAAAGCAAAAACACGTTTGTAAGCATAACTCGGCTGCTAAATACTTCACAGTAAAGAAACTGCACATGGAGAAACTAGACATCAGTACAAATAATACATTATCTGCATTTAGAAATTTTCGATTTTTAAGAGAAGGGAGGGGGGAAATATTGAAAATTCCTGTTTTTGGAGTATACCTCTACCAAAAATGGAAAAAAAATATTGGAAAAAGGCTATGCGACATTTTTAGGATATTTCCTACCACACATTTTTGATTTTTTCTGATCTGCCATTTTTTTTCTTTGCATGTGTTACAAAGGGCAATTTCGAGACACCCTTTTGTAGCGCTAAATTTGTCCTGGGAAATTTATGAGAGCTGTGGTCACGAAGTTTGGTGCTTGGATTGTTTATACGCATCCGGCACCTAAAGAAACGGTATTTATAGAAATACCCTCTACCCCCAGGGGGAAAGGAAGCAAAAAAAAAAAACGTTTGTAAGCATAACTCGGCCCCAAATTACTTCACGGTGAAGATATTGCACATTATGAGACTAGACTTGAGTATAATTAAAACATTACGTACGATTTTAGAATTCTTGATTCTTAAAGGAGAGAGTCCCCTCTCTCGTTTTTCGAGGGGGAAATTTTATAGCGCTAAATTTGTCCTGGGAAATTTATGAGAGCTGTGGTCACGAAGTTTGTTGCTTGGATTATTTATATGAACCCGGCAACTAAAGAAACGGGATTTATAGAAATACCCCCTCCCCCCACTGGGAAAGGAAGCAAAAAAACGTTTGTAAGCATAACTCGGCTCCAAATTACTTCACGGTGAAGATATTGCACATTATGAGAGTAGACTTGAGTATAATTAAAACATTATGTACGATTTTAGAATTCTTGATTCTTAAAGGAGAGAGGGGGGGAAATCGTTTTTCGAGGGGGAAATTTCAGAAATTCCGGATTTTTTAGTAGACCTCTACTAAAGATGTTACATAGGTACTGAAAATAGCCAAGTGTCTTCTTTAGAATATTTTCAAAAACACATTTTCGTAGTTTTTTTTTTTTTTTTTTTTTTTTTTGTGATTTTCGATTTTCATATTATTTTATTTTATTTGTGGGGGAGGGGGGTTGCAAATTCCAGGCACCTCCCCTTTTGTCTTGTTTGCACCAAATTTGCCTTGGGAAATCTATAGGATCTGCGGTCACGAAATTTGGTGCGCAAATTGTTTATATGTATCCGACACTTATCGTCACGAGATTTTACGAAATTCGCCCACGTACCCCCTTGGGGTCAGGGGAGGGGTAATAAACACGCGTAAAAACACGTTATTCTGTTTGAATTCGCTTTACATTATCTTAGAATGATGATTTTTGGTGTGTGGATGTTGATTAGGTGTACGCATTATGTACTTTCAGAGTCTGATTAAGGGGGAAGCACACATTATCTCCGCTCTCACCGGAATATTTTTACAATTATTTTTTACTTCAAGTCATAGAAATTACACGCAATACGAGAAAATATTTTTTATAATAAAATAACGTTGTAAAACAATCCAATTTACTTACCGTTATTAGACACCAGAATTCTTTTAAAATAATTTTTAATGAGAATTTTCTGTTTATTATAGGATGAAAGTATTTGTTAAAAAATAACGGTGTAAGTATAAATAATGTGTGCTTCCCCCTTAATCAAGCTCTGTGTACTTTGGTAAGATTTCGCAAAACTTCTAATTTATCCACTGGAGAAGGGGAAGTAAGAAGCGGGTAAGTTGCTGTTTAAGGCAGTGTGGATCCGGAATCCTCACGTTGCGAGTGGGAAAAACCTCTACGGAATACAGAGGAAACTTTAACTTAGGTTATTAATAATGATATGGAATTTTGACAACTCATTTAAGTATAATGCTCTGCGAAGCGGGCAAAGCCTGCTAGTATATATATATATATATATATATATATATTATGGTGTAGTATGTATATATATTATGGTGTAGTTTATTGGTAAGGTGCCGAGATATAGGTATAGTGGACAGATAGTCCAGGTTCGTATATTAAAAATGCTACTTAGAAATAAAAAATCTGAAGTACGAGGAGCTAGTTGGCTTATTTAACGACATCAGTAATATACAATAAAAGAACATGCACTTCAAAGTTTAGTATGACTATTATTTGTAGCAAAAAAAAATAATTCGGACTCCTCTGAAGCAAAGGTCATGAAAAGCTGAGGAAGAGAGCACCTATAAAAACGTTATTTGTTTAACCAAGTTCAGAGATAGAAAGAAGACCGGAAGCGAGCAAAAACTAATTTCTAAAAACCCAAAAATGATAAGAATAGAAATATTAAGCGCCAGAGCACCAATCAAATGTTTCTTTGTCTCCATGTTAAGTCTATGGAAAAAATCTGAAATGAAAATTGAAATGACGGTTGAAATATTGCAACCCTTAACCTGGGATAAATTTGATCGCCAACAAAAATTGTTAGCAGGTGCAAGACAAAAATAATTATATTTGTCACAGCGACACCAAGTCTGGCAATAAATCATAAAATATAAATCTAAACCGCAATTGACTTCCATATAAGTTCTATATAATAAAAGGTAATCACTTTTTCAAGTTAAACAAACAAAAATAAATTACAACGGAAATCGTTTTATTTTATTTTATTTCTTTTTTTTTTTTTTTTTTTTTTAGGGAGAAATATAAATAGAATTATTGAGATATTTGCTTTGAAAGAATCTTTCCTAAATTGCAAAATATGAAGAAATGATTCTTTTGGGGAAACAGGAAAATTAAATTCCGTTTTAGATCCCTCATATAGAAATTGCAATATTTTAAAAGGAGATCAATGAGTTTATTACTGAAAGTTACATAAAAGTTATTTATTTTAATTTATAATTAGACATTTATTAATTTTGTAACAAATTAGATGTATTAAAAAAGAATACGTGAGCAAATTTGCTCATATATATATATACATATACCTCAATATATGAACTTTTTAATAAATAACAAACACCTACTGACTGTCAGAAACATAAATTTTATGATTAAGTAAATAATGGCTTTCTGACCAAATTTTTAACGGCAACTTTAACGAAAAAAAAATGTATATCGTTTGAATACACCGTATTAACTTTTATGCTAAAATATCTATTATTTGATAAATGTATAGAAAAAGTTTTTATACGCACTGATTTCATTTAATTAACCGCACAAAAAATATCTTTTAAAAGTTTTAAAAAATATTTTATCAATAAATAGATTACTTTTAAGCATAAAAATGTTAACTTTAACTTTTTTGCTTTTAAATTTTAGTTCATTTTATTATTCCTCACCCCTCAATTTAAAGGAAAAAGATCAATTTTTAAGCTAAGCTATCCTTATCGTGCATCTTTAAAAAAATTAATTTAAAAAAAAATATTAAAAACAAAAGTTAAAGGGTTTCATGGGTTTTTAAGTTTAAAAAAAGTGCATAATTACTATATACATATCAATAATAATTAAATAATTTTATGCAAAAATTTGAGCATACAGTTATGCAACATTCTAAAAATATTTTATAAAACTTTCATTCAAATTTTTTAGAAAATTCAACTTGTGGATCCTGGTTTTCAGAGACCTTTCAGAAAAGGGATGGAGACGATTTCTCAAAAACTAATGCACCGACTTTATTCAAATTTTGAACACCATTGGAACTAGTATTTATGTGGCCACCACTTTCTTCTATATAATTTTAGACAAAATTCATCTAATACAAATTATTTATTGAATTATTTTCCATGATAAATGCAGACGATTTTTATTTGACAGAATTATATCGATGAGTGTTGAAAGAAAGTCAATTTTCTGCCAATGTCAGAAGAAATGCGATTTCTTTTTTTCCCCTAAGTTTTTCCCGTTGAAAAGTGAAAAAGAAAAAACGAAACCTTTGTTTTAAATTATCACAGATCTACGATTCAACCATTTGTTTTAACCCATTTTATCCCAATTTGTTTATTTTGCTCAAATTTGAGAAAAATTATATTTTTTAAGGTTAATTAAACCTAAATAAACTAAATACAACAAAATTTGAAAATATATATATATATATTCTGTATAAGAAATTTTATCCATCTTGTATTCAGGACATTGAAATAAAGAGGATGAAATTTGCACTTATATGTTTTAGTGTTCTCTTCAATAGTGAAATGTGCTTTCCGAATATAAAGTTTTGCTTTACCTATGTATAATACTTTTTTATTTACATGATAGTTCTCCAGAAAGAATTTTCAACCGCAAAGAGAAGATAAACCACGCCCCATAATGTAATGATTAAACAAAGATTGCAGATGGAGGAGGAGGAGGTGAGACAGATAACACGCTAGCAGAAGCTTATATATGCCATTATATATTCCAGCTGACAAAATATTCGCACCAAGCAAAGTCGGATTTCTGTATGCTATTTTTCAGCTGTCCTTTAAATAGGACAATGGGATAAAATGGGTTAAAGATATTGACGAGATCTTTCGAAAGATACCGATAATTGAAAATTTATACCCCTCGGGGGAGGAGGGGGCCCATGCTCCCACACGCACAAACAGTTTTTTCTAGTCTACTACTACTATTATCAATAATTCATATTAATTTTACAACCACACGTTAAAAATAACTCGCATTATATACATTTATATGAAATTTTGTCCTTTACTGCCATGTTAAAAATTTAAAAAAAAAAAAAAAAAAAAATGATCACAGCGCCACTTGTTGAGCGATGGATCCGAAAATCTAATCAGCACCAGTTTATGTCAGGGTCCAACTAAATAACAAGTTTGTTAAATTTCATTCATTGGTTCGTGAGATACAGCTCCCACAAAACACGTGATACACACATACAGACACACAAAAGTTTTCCAAAAGCAGTCAAATCGTTTTCAAGAAATCCTAAAACGTGTAAATCCATCAAAAACGGAGTTCAAAAATTTTCACGAATCCAAAACTTTCTCTCTATGTATATAGAAGAAAGTAAAACAGCATTGAATAGTTCTTGAATGAAGGATTACAAAAAATTAAATTTGAAAATTTCACAGGCAAAAACAGACTCTGCGTAAAATTCTTTTTGTAAAATTAGCTATAACCTAAAAAAAAATAGAAAAATGTTTATGTTTCATTCAAGCACTAGTCAACTTTATTTTGAAAAAATGTGCAAAATTTTAATAAGATCGGTTCACTAGTTTTTGAAGAATCGTGTCCATCTTTTTTTTTTTTTTTTTTTTTTTTTGAAGGGTCTCCGTAAAACAGGACTAAATTTTTTCAGAACTTTTATTGAAAAGTATTTTATTAAATGTTGTTTAAATGTTTCCTTTTTATATGTTAAAAGATTTAAATATTTTATTTTTGTTATAGTTAAAAAAAAAAAAAAAAAAAAAAGAAAAAAAAAAAAAAAAATAGAGAAAATAAGCTTTTTTTTTTTTTTTTTTTTTAAGCATTTGGAACCAATGAACCCCTTGAGTCATTTAACGAAAATTGAAGATGAATATGCAATGGCATCATAAAAAAAAATCTGGAGTGACAGCACTCGACTTTTCCGAACATTAAATAATGAACGGTTGTATGTTGCATAAATTAACTATAAATTAAACTGACACAAGTTGTTAAATAAGCAGAAGTGAAAAATATAACAGTGGGTTTGAGTTTCTCCCCCTATTGTTTAATTTTACGCTATCGCACTTCATGTAATTTTAGACCATAGATCATGAGGATATAAAATTTTTTGTTGCGTCCCTATAAAACTCTATAAGAGCTATTCACCAAAATCTATCCAATTCGTGCGACGGTAATCTATAGCATGATTATAATTTTACAATACAATTAAGTAAGGTGTTTAAACGCAATCGCACTTTAAAATATTTGACGCCATAGACCATAATGATAAAGAATTTTTCTTTATGTCCCTGTAAAAAAAAACTATAAATGTTAGATTTTCCATACTTTATATACGTCTTGCGACGGTGATTTATAATATATATATATATATATATATATAGATATATAGATATACATTTTTAGCTCAGACGAATAAGGCGTTTAAATGCTATCGCACTTTGAAAAATTTTGCCCGTAGGCCGTAATGATGAAGAATGATTCTTTGTGTCCCCGTAAAAAAACTATACGTGCTAGATTCACCGAAATAAATAGGGTTCGTGCTATTGTGACATACAAAATACTTACCAAATTTCAGCTTATTTGAACAAAGCGTTTAGACGCTATCGTGTTCACACACATACATACATAAACACACAATACGTACATCATCGTAAAAATTGCAAATATTAACTCAGAGGACCTCAAAACGCATAGAAACTCCAAAATATCAAAGTCGGATTTTTTACATAATTACCACACTTTATTACATATGTAGGTTCGGAAAGTAAAAATCGAGATTTTTACTCTAATAATAAGCATATTGATATTGCTTCATTAATAATAAATAATGTGGATCATGAATTTATTTATATTTTTGCGCTGAATTAAAATATTTGAATAAATGTCTGAAATTTAGGATTATTTAAAATTAAAACAACAGGGTATTGACCGTCGAAATTTTATCCCTTATTCTTCCATCAGTATTTTTTTTTTTTTTTTTTTAATTTTAGTAGTAAATTTACGCAATTAAATAAGTAAAAAAGTGTTATATATGTATATACTGGTGGAAGAATCAGGGGAAAATTTGGACTGTTGACTCTCTGAGTAATTCCACAAACAATTAAAAAATAAACATAATAATTTTCCAAGAAATAATAATACTTTTATAAGAAAACAAAACAAAATACACCAAATAATAATAATAATAATAATAATAATAATAAATAAATAAATAAATAAAGAGACAGAGAGAGAAAAATTATGTGTAAATGTCTAACATTAAATTCATACTCATATAATGTGCAATGACAAAAATGTAAAACAAAGGATAGAGTTAATAATACAATTCAATAATACAATATACTGTAATTTTCTTATACAGAATATTAATTAGTTACACAATTTTTGTACTAAATACCGAGTATTCTCTTAAATTTATTGAAACAAAAATTACTAATAAATTATGATATGTGCCAGTATGCATGTTTTTTTTTTTTTTTTTTTTTTTTTTTCAGATAAATTATTCATGCATTTTTATTTCACTAAATACTGATTTCATACAAAATGCCGAAGACTTGCACAAGAACAAATAAATATCTAACTGTTTCCCAAGGTTCACACTTTAAACAAGAAAAGTATTCACAAGGAATTATAAAGAAATAAATTTATTGAATTCGAAAGTTAATAATCTACATTGTCCCATGTGTATAAAACAAATAAATAAAAGAATGAATGCAGGAAAATGAATAAAGTATCTGTAAGTTGTTTTGATATGCATCCAAATTACATTTCCAAAACTTTTTCCGAATTCATCAACAAAAGTTAAATAACACAACGGGAGAAAAAAATTATGAATTTCATTTATTTAAGACTGCATGCGTGTGAATTTTATTTTATATATATATTGAATAACATTGTCTTAATTTTGGTCTTAAAAAAAAAAAAAAAAAAAGTTTGAAGCATTTATTTTTGGTTTGTGTTTGAAACTTAATCGCTAAAGAAGTGCGATTGATCAAATAACATTTTGTCACAATTTTGACATAGTTGCCAACGTTTTAATTTATTCCGGTGCAAATTTAGCCCCGCCTTTAATCCGCCCCACTCTATGTATAGATTATTTTTCTTCAATAAATAACTACGATAAAATAAGAAAAGACTACTCTTAAGAAAAAAGCGGTATGAAATAAAGGCGGAGCTAAAAGCTACTCCTGAATAAATAAAAATATTGCATACTTGAAAACATCTCATTAATAACCGTACAATTGTTAACGCCCCATGAAAAAACGCCCCTTCTTTTCACACCAATATATTTTTAGAGTTTCTCTCTCCAAATGTTCTTACGATTAAATAAGACTAAAATTACACTAAAAAATTATTGGTGTGAAAAAAAAGGCGGGTACTAAAAATTGTACGGTTCATAATGAGATGGCTGGCAAGTATGATATTGGCATCTCTGGATTTTTTATCTTAAAAAATAATGTTATTTGAAGCATTTATTTTTGGTTTAGTGTTTAACCCTTTGAGTATTGAATTATTTGAAGATTTTTATGCCCATGGGACGGATTTAATTTGTCGCTATATGGAAGGATTTTGATTTTTTGTCAATAAGGTCCGCCTGTGGGCGTTATTGTCCCATGTTACAATATTTCAGAACAAAGTTTTTTGTATTCACATTTATATTGCAAATGGTTATACATTATAATTTTATTCTTTCTAATTAAAGTATTTGTACCCATAGTATATTTCATTGTAAAATTGTGAACATTGATTATATATTTAAGAAAAAAATAGCATACAAATTGCAAAAGAAACTCCCATTAGTGAAGTTACAGATTTGCAAATGATGTGAATCTACGTCAGCGGTCGCGTAAGTGTTAATATGTAAAAGTAATACATTTTACTTGGAATATACTTATATTGATGATATAAGTATGGTTGTAAGGTATCATAAAAAACTCCAGGAAAGTGTTTGCGATAAACGCCCACTGGCGGGGGTGCCGCAAACATTAACGCCTACTTCTTAAACTCAGATGACGAGTCAGACTCGTCCACCGTAACTTCGCCTAAGTAAGCAGATGACGAGTCTCACTCGTCAAATGTACCCAAAGGGTTAACCGTTTGCTCTCGAAGTTTTTTCGTATGGATAAACCAAGAACTCGAACTCGAACTTATATTTCAGATACTTCTTGATGCGCATATAAACGTTCCGAATTTTTTCTGGTACTGATGGAATAATTTTTCGTACTAGAAAATGCTTCTTAAAAGGGTGTGGCTTGAGAACAGAATTAGAATTGTGTAAGAGATCTATTCAAAAGTATAGAAGTACAGCAGGGGTCGTAGTTTCCACCTTTTAGCTAGTCTAGCTAAATCTAATCTAGCTAATCTAGCTTAATATAAGATCTGGCTGTCCTTATGTTATGCTGGCCGCGTAATAAAAGGCTAGCATAATCAAGTTAATACCCTTTTTACGGAGGCCGCGCCTTCTTTTTTTGTCAGTGGCCTCTTTTATGTAGACAACTTTGTATTTTCCAAATGTGCCGGCCTGAAATGTGATGGAAAATTAACCTTTTGCATTCAAACATTCTTTTAGTAAGCGTAATGAGCTACCCGACAATAGCTTTAATAAAAAAATGCAAAATATAAAACATAAGAATTTTAAATATAAACATTTTATTTCTATATTTGATGTATATTTACATATTTCAAAAATTATATATGAATGTTATTATTTATAATTTTTCGTTGTGTGACATTTTGCAAAGTATTGTTGGCCATTGGTAAATAGCCAAGACAAATAACGCCCAAAGACACTTAATAAAAAAATGAAGGAGGAGTCTCTTTCTTAACGAAGTATTACACATTTTATAGTACTTTTAGTTGTAGAACATTATTGGTGGATATAAGATATATAGTACCTTAATTGGTCATGGCGTCTCTCGAGCGACGTTCGAGTTGAAGTTACGATCAGAATATCGCCTGAGAGGCGACGTTCGAAAGCAAATGTTTAAAACTTAATCACTAAAGAAGTCAGAGAGCAAATGTGCGAATTAGAAAATCGGGTTATATATATATATATATATAAATTATATTTAAAATTTTAGCATTCGTTTTTGTTAATACTAAATAAATAGCATATGAGCAGGGACTGATTTAGACCGGGGCACACATTATTTACACTTACACCATTATTTTTTAAGCAATACTTTCCACTTGTGATAAACAAAAAATTCTCATCAAAAATTATTTAAAAAAAATTCTGGTGTCTAATAACCATGAGTAAATTCGATTGTTTTACACCGTTCATTTTTTATAAAAATAATTTGCCAGCCAAATGGTGGAATTCCAATGATATGTAGTAAAAAATAATTGTAAAAATATTCCGGTGAGAGAGTGCCCCGGCCTAAATCAGGCTCTGCATATGGGAATTGGACAATGGTTTTGATGCTTATGAAATATGCGTAAAATATTTATAAATATATAGAGTTATATAATTTAACCACTTTTTAAACAGTTATTTTGAAATAATTATCAAATGGAATCATATGATAAAATTAAAATATAATCTATTAGTGTGGTATAATCAATGTAAGTTTTTAATTTTTCTTAATATTTTCGATACTAAAAAATTTCGAGAATATTAAGAAAACTAAAAATCCAGTGTACATATACATTTTGTTGTTGTTGTTTGTTTGTTTGTTTCTGATTGTATAAATTCGCAGTCTACTGAATTCAGAAAATATTTTTTTTTTTTTTTTTTTTTTTTTCCTTTCTATCATAAAAGTGATTATTAACTTTTTTCAATTAATTTTTAAAATATTTGCAAATCAATTAATTACATTAAACTTACACTTATTTATATTATGCCTTTACATGAAATATTTTATGCGTCATGTTTGTTACTTTATATATTCATACATTTACCATATAGGAAATACCCTAAAGAAGGAAATGAATGATACAGATTGTAAAGGTGTATCGCAATTTTTACTGCAAAATATGAAAAATGATAAACTGAGCCCTGGTGTTATAAATACTGCTGCGATCAAATTTAATGTTCATCATAGTACAATATCCCGTTTGTGGAAGCTGGCAAAAACGTCAAAAATAAATGATGATGAAATTCACAATGTAAGTTCACAAAAAATTGGTAAATACGGACCAAGAAAAAAAAAAGATTTTTCTCAGCAACTGAGCAAAAACAAAGATGTCCGATAAATAAAGATAAAACGAAGACAATCACTGTAGAGTTTATTAGGTTCTGTTAGTATTCCTAAATCAACATTATACAGGATTGTCATGGAGAGAAAAGTTTTTAAGCTTATTTCATCCACCATTAAACCAAGTCTAACAAAAAAAAAAAAAAAAAAAAAAAAAAAAAAAACTTGACAGAATTCGATTTTGTTTACAGCATGTTCAAATTAATGGATGCTTTTTGGAAATGTTGGATCACATTCATATCGAAGAAAAATGGTTTTATATTACAAAAACAAGTAATTCGTTTTGCATCACCCTAGATGAAACTGAACATTTGAAGCATTGCAAAAGCAAAAGGTTTATTACCAAAGTAATGTTTATGGCAGAGATGGCAAGACCAAAATAGGACTCGAATAGAAATGAAACGTTTGATGGAAAAACTAGAATAAGGCCTTTTGTTTATTCAGAAAATGCAAAAAGAAGCTCAAAAAATCCTGCAAAAGGAACTGCTGTGAATAAATTTGTAGAAATTGTTAATAAAGAAGAAATCCGGAAAATGATAATAGAAATAGGTTTGCCGACTATAAGTGAAAAATTTCCAACTAGTAGTCAAAAATCGAGTCCTATATACATACAACAGGATAATGCCAAGCCTCATTTGGCAGTGGATAGCCCCAATATCACAGAAGAATGCGTAAAAGATGGATGGAATTTTCAACTACAAAGTCAACCTCCAATAGTCCAGATTTAAATGTAGTTGATACCGGGTTTTTTAACGCAATACAGTCATTACAACATCAGACGCCTACAAAGAATATTAATAACTTAACTAATGCTGTTGAAGTCGCTTTTCAAAATATAGAAGTAGAAAAGCTTGGCAATGTATTTTTAACTTTACAAACATGTATTGAAAACATTATGATCTCAGGCGGAGGCAACTCGTATAAAATAACCCATCTCAATAAGAAAAAACTTCGACGTCAAAATCTTCTTCCTCGAAACCTGGCATATAATCCCGAAGCTATATCATGTGCAAGAAATTCCTTAAACATCACTTAAAGCCGTTTTATTTGCGATTAAAATTATCATAACTTGGTATTTTCATTATCATTTTTTACATTCCACAAATGTAGCAAATATTTTGGGACAAATTTTTCGAAGCAAATTTTGTAAACTAATTTGGTACTGATTTAAGGAAAGAAAGTTTAATAAGTAAATATTGTTAATTGGTTTAATAGCATATCAGATAGCACCCTGAATAATGTTCAAACAAAATCATAAAATCATCAGTATTAATAATCAGTACAAAAGTATTCAAACGTAGTAATTAATTTCGGACGTAAGGAATATAATCTTAGATCTACTAAACTGAATCAGGAGTTTTTTATGACTCCGCCTACTTGAAATGTAGCAACTAATTTGGGACAATATTTTTCGACCTAAATGTAGCAACTAATTTGGGACGGAGGGAGTATTTTATATTGTAGGCATGACGTATGCACAAACTATAATACAGCTATATATATGTACACACATACATTAATATGTTTAACAAAATTAGTATTAATTAATGGTGTTACGATGATGAATAAAAACTTTGTGAGAAAACAAAATGTAAGCCAATACAGCAACAACACATAAACTACAACTTTTTAGATAGATTACAGTAAGATGGCATGAAGTACACATTAAACACTTTTAATCGTACATACCAGATTTGGTTAGTTTAACTCTTTGAAATTGTACGATTTGTTTTATAATTTCTATAAAAATATAGTTCCTTAATTAAAATATATTTCTAAAAGTAATGTTTCAAGACGAAAGCACACTTGCCAACATCATAATAAATATTCTGTAGTGTTGTTCGTCTCACCTACTTTTTCACACCAGTATTATTTTTTCCAGAGTGTATTTCTTTTTGTTTAATCCCAATTGTTTTTCAAGAACATTACTCTAAAAATTTACTGGTGTGAAAAAAGGCGCGTGACTAACAGCTCTACGGAGTAATAATTAGGATGTTGTCATGTATGGATGAAAGCATAGCCTCCTAAACTAGATGCCTGTCGCGTGGCTCGGAAACTTGGCAACAGTTGAAGCGGTAGACAGCGCCACCTGGTACAGATTGCGCGACTTTTTTATTCAACAGCCACCAAAAATTTTTAAAAGCGCATATGATATGTATAAAAGGAGATTAGAATAGAAGAAACATCGATAATTTATATCATGTATCACTTTTTAAAATTATTGTTGACAGTTGGTGCTGTTTGTCGCTTCAACTGTTGCCAAGTTCCTGAGCCACGCGACAGGCATCTACTTTAGGAAGCTATGACGAAAGTGTCTTAATGATAAACCCTCTTCGCGATAAAATTTAATATATTAATTCGATGTTAATCCTTTAACTATGAACTAAGAAGCTATGTTATATGTTAAGGAGCTATTTAACAAGTCTGTCTTGCATTCCAATGGTTAGCAATGGACAATTCATTGTTTTTGTAATTGACAATTTTTACTTCCACCTATTTTTTTCTATTTTAAACGGTAAGCCTATTAAGTAAGCGTATTTAGTCTATTCTCCATTCTAGTGTTTGTTTAAGGGATTAAAAATCAATTACTAGTAATCGCTGAGGTAAATGCATACTTGCCAACCATATAATCCTTAATCCAAAGATTTTTAGTACCCGTCTTTTTTTCACACCAGCCCTTTTTAGAGAAATTTTATTCTTATTTAATCGTAACTATATTTGGAGATAATTACAGGGGTCGGACTCTCCGCCCTTTTCTTTCTCAAGACACACTAATCAATGAAAATTTTTCTAATTTATTGCTATCACTAATTTTACAAAATAATCTGTACTCTATAATCGTGGCATATTAATATAAACAATACCACAAGTATTTCAGCATGAAATTATTGGTGGCAAAAAAGATGGAAATTTCTTATCTCGGAGAATGTCCTGAAAAGGTGTGGAGAGTATGACCCCTGTAATTATTCAAAAAATAAAGTGGTGTGGTAAAAGAGGCTTTTACTAAAAGTCTTCTGATTCATAATTTGGATGTTGGCAGGTATGGGTAAATACCGCATGCGTATATTTTTGCCTACGTAAATTAAGGGATTTAATAAGAATAATCAAAGTCGCTTTTTCTTTTCTTCTTCTATATTGTATTGTTTTAGAAAAACGGTGAAAGACTGAGTTTGTTTACTTTTGAAAACAATAATTCTTATTTGCTATTACTAATGTCTTAAAATCACCTTTTTTGTTTCTTTTCTATTCTTCGTTTCTTTTTCTTTCTTTCTTTCTTTTTTAAGCTATTGTATAGCTTTTATCGCGGGCTTTGAGCGCGGCGACCGAATCGAAAAATTCCGTAACGAAAAAAAAACCTAACACAGTTCGGCATACTTCGGTAGACTTCGGCTGTACGAAGCTCGCACGAATCGAGACAAGCTGCTCCGAAATCGGACGAATACGTAAGCAGCTGTTTGTGAGAAAGTATATAGGTGTATAGGTATCTATCATCTATGTACAACAGTGAATAGCTGTACGCGTACAATTTGTGTATAAACTGTCTTAAATATGAATAAACAAAGTGCATTTATTTGTGTATAAAGTGTTTTAAATATGAATAAACAAAGTGTATTTATTAATGAAGAAAGTGATGAAAAAATAGTGAAAGAAAATGAGTGAGTACTCTATATACATACATTTTATTATTATCACAAATGCAGTATTTTTTAACACGCTTTTATTAGCTTCACCTGTATGTATGTATGTATGTATGTATGTATGTATATATGTATGTTTGTTTGTAACTTCTCTGGGAGCAAACAAAAAATTTATATTGTAAAAAAAATACTTCCCCTACGTGAACGATATGGCATAGAGGTAGGGCGACGCGCTACGAACCTAAAGGTCCAGCGTTCGATCCCCGTCAGGGGAAATTTTTAAAAAATGGTTTTTGTTAATTCTAAGTTATTTTAATTAAAGATTTAAATGTATGTAAATATTACGGTGTGTCACTCACACGATTTTCTCTTACCCTGAATTTTAATACTAAGATAGATATTTTGTGCTTTTTAGTTCACATTTCTATAAAAGCGTGTTCTTTAATTTTTAAAATTATAATATATTTTTCTCTATTAAAATTTGTTTTTTATCGGTCACCACGCTCAAAAAGTGTAACTTGAATTAATATCAAAGAAAAACTTGAATATACCCATTCGACTTGCAAGCCTTTAAAACCTATTAAATACCTTTTCTCTATTAAAATTTGTTTTCTTATCGGTCACCACGCTCAAGAAGTGTAACTTGAATTAATATCAAAGAAAAAACTTGAATATCCCCATTCGACTTGCACGCCTTTAAAACCTATTAAATACCTTTTCTCTATTAAAATTAGTTTTCTTATCGGTCACCTCGCTCAAAAAGTGTAACTTGAATTAATATCAAAGAAAAACTTGAATATACCCATTCGACTTGCAAGCCTTTAAAACCTATTTAATACCTTTTCTCTATTAAAATTTGTTTTCTTATCGGTCACCACGCTCAAGAAGTGTAACTTGAATTAATATCAAAGAAAAAACTTGAATATCCCCATTCGACTTGCAGGCCTTTAAAACCTATTAAAATACCTTTTCTCTATTAAAATTTGTTTTCTTATCATTATTGTTATCTTATTCATTAATATCAAAGAAAAAACTTGAATATCCTCATTCGATTTGCAAGCCTTTAAAACCTATTAAATACCTTTTCTCTATTAAAATTTGTTTTCTTATCGGTCACCACGCTCGAAAAGTGTAACTTGAATTAATATCAAAGAAAAAACTTGAATATCCCCATTCGACTTGCAAGCCTTTAAAACCTATTAAATAACTTTTCTCTATTAAAATTTGTTTTCTTATCGGTCACCACGCTCAAAAAGTGTAACTTGAATTAATATCAAAGAAAAAAACTTGAATATCCCCATTCCACTTGCAAGGCTTTAAAACCTATTAAATACCTTTTCTCTATTAAAATTTGTTTTCTTATCGGTCACCACGCTCAAGAAGTGTAACTTGAATTAATATCAAAGAAAAAACTTGAATATCCCCATTCGACTTGCACGCCTTTAAAACCTATTAAATACCATTTCTCTATTAAAATTAGTTTTCTTATCGGTCACCTCGCTCAAAAAGTGTAACTTGAATTAATATCAAAGAAAAAACTTGAATTTCCCCATTCGATTTGCAAGCTTTTAAAACCTATTAAATACCTTTTCTCTATTAAAATTTGTTTTCTTATCGGTCACCACGCTCAAAAAGTGTAACTTGAATTAATATCAAAGAAAAAACATGAATATCCCCATTCGACTTGCAGGCCTTTAAAACCTATTAAAATACCTTTTCTCTATTAAAATTTGTTTTCTTATCATTATTGTTATCTTATTCATTAATATCAATGAAAAAACTTGAATATCCTCATTCGATTTGCAAGCCTTTAAAACCTATTAAATACCTTTTCTCTATTAAAATTTGTTTTCTTATCGGTCACCACGCTCAAAAAGTGTAACTTGAATTAATATCAAAGAAAAAACTTGAATATCCCCATTCGACTTGCAAGCCTTTAAAACCTATTAAATAACTTTTCTCTATTAAAATTTGTTTTCTTATCGGTCACCACGCTCAAAAAGTGTAACTTGAATTAATATCAAAGAAAAAAACTTGAATATCCCCATTCGACTTGCAAGCCTTTAAAACCTATTAAATACCTTTTCTCTATTAAAATTTGTTTTCTTATCGGCCACCACGCTCAAAAAGTGTAACTTGAATTAATGTCAAAGAAAAAACTTGAATATCCCCATTCGATTTGCAAGCTTTTAAAACCTATTAAATACCTTTTCTCTATTAAAATTTGTTTTCTTATCGGTCACCACGCTCAAAATGTGTAACTTGAATTAATATCAAAGAAAAACTTGAATATCCCCATTCGACTTGCAGGCCTTTAAAACCTATTAAAATACCTTTTCTCTATTAAAATTTGTTTTCTTATCATTATTGTTATCTTATTCATTAATATCAAAGAAAAAACTTGAATATCCTCATTCGATTTGCAAGCCTTTAAAACCTATTAAATACCTTTTCTCTATTAAAATTTGTTTTCTTATCGGTCACCACGCTCAAAAAGTGTAACTTGAATTAATATCAAAGAAAAAACTTGAATATCCCCATTCGACTTTCAAGCCTTTAAAACCTATTAAATAACTTTTCTCTATTAAAATTTGTTTTCTTATCGGTCACCACGCTCAAAAAGTGTAACTTGAATTAATATAAAAAAAAAAAAAAACTTGAATATCCCCATTCCACTTGCAAGCCTTTAAAACCTATTAAATACCTTTTCTCTATTAAAATTTGTTTTCTTATCGGCCACCACGCTCAAAAAGTGTAACTTGAATCAATATCAAAGAAAAAACTTGAATATCCCCATTCGACTTACAGGCCTTTAAAACCTATTAAAATACCTTTTCTCTATTAAAATTTGTTTTCTTATCGGTCACCACGCTCAAAAAGTGTAACTTGAATTAATACCAAAGAAAAAAATTGAATATCTCCATTCGACTTGCAGGCCTTTAAAACCTACTAAAATACCTTTTCTCTATTAAAATTTGTTTTCTTATCATTATTGTTATCTTATCATTATTGTTATCTCATTCATTAATATCAAAGAAAAAACTTGATTACCCCATTCGACTTGCAAGCCTTTAAAACCTATTAAATACCTTTTCTCTATTAAAATTTGTTTTCTTATCGGTCACCACGCTCAAAAGGTGTAACTTGAATTAATATCAATGAAAAAACTTGAATATCCCCATTCGACTTGCAGGCCTTTAAAAACCTATTAAAATACCTTTTCTCAAAAAATAGAGTTAGATCATTCAAATTTGGTACATCGAGGTTTTCGACACCTACAAATCGATTGCGGATATTTTTGATATATTCTCATTGCGGATATATTCTCATTTATTCAATAAAAGAAAAAAATTTGTTTTCTTATCGGTCAACACGCTCAAAAAGTGTAACTTGAATTAATATCAAAGAAAAAACTTGAATTAATAACAAAGAAAAAAAATACTGCATAAATAAAATAAATAAATAATTATAATTGCATAAGTTGATAAAAAATGCTATGCAATAGCTTTACCGCGGCAGTCCTCGAGTGCCACACGTATTTTTTTTTTTTTTTTTTTTTATGTTGTAGTTGTTGTACATAGTTTGACCCGTAATTCAAAATTCAAAATTCTTTCTGCTAGTTTTTAAGATTTTTTTCGTTATCTCATGCAAAACTTTATAAGAGATGACACCCCCCCCCCACAAGCCTTTCCAAAAAAAATATTTATTTATATCTCGAAAAACAATAAGTAGAATCAGCTGCAAATTTACAGACCCGTATTTTTCAGCATAGGTATTCATTTTATGTAAAATTAATATAGGTTTTAATTCATAATTTTTCAAATACTAATTTATTAATATTATTCTGAATCAAAGGATATTATGTTTGTGTTTCTTCGATGTATCTCGTAAAAAAATGTTACATAATCAAGTTATTCTTTTATGAAGATATTAATAAATATTACAATATGAATTTAATATAAGTACCTTCAAACTTTCAACGCTTTATTCTATGTAATGAAAAAAAAAAAAAAAAGGTAAAATATACAACTAGTTTACTTTTCGCATTGCCACGAGCCCGAGAATTCAAATATAAAATAAAGATAGGGCTTTACCATTGGAAAAAATCAAAGATTTGTGCGTTTTTATATATAGACGACCCCCCCCCCAAAAAAAAAAAAAAATAAATAAATAAAATAAATAAATAATTAATTAATTAATTAATTAAATAATTAAATAAATAAATAATTAAAAAATAAAAATTTTACTTAATTTTTTAAAAGTACTCACAATTCCTTGTCAAATTATACTTATTAAAAATTTCGGCATCGATTAGCAAATTTTCCGTCTTTTGACGGAACTCTTCCACCGGAATCTTTTTACAGTAATTTGTATCCTATTTAATCAAAGGATATCAGAGTAAAAATACACTTTTTTTTTTTTTTTTTTTCTGAATAAAAATAGTAGTGCTGATGACGTAAACCGCATTCACCCCTGTAGGATAGAAGATTGCACCCTATTGCAAAAATTTAGAGTTTAGGAAATATTATATGAAAAAAGAAACTATTTTAATAGTATTTTATTTACTAAGAAAAATTTATACTTCTGTTAGCATTTTAAAACTTTCTCTTATTTTTTTTTTTTTACTTCTGTTATATTTAGTAGATATATAAGGATATAGCAACAGGAATTTTAAAATGCTTTCAGACGATTATGGTGCAATATATAGTGCAATATATAGTTGAATTAAAAGATTATGATTCGTTCATTTATTTTTTAGACTTTTGAATTTTAAAAACATAAGGATATACACTCCTTCTCATATTTATAAGGACACTATATTTTGAAATACCTAATGTAAAAATAATTGTGAACATGATTATACTAAGTGCACTTAATATATCTAGCATTCTAAAAACCAAAACTGCTATAATTTTTTAATATGAAACAAAATTAATAAAAAATAATGCAAAATATTTTTTTCTCCACGTTTTTAGATGTTCATAATTATAGGGACAATCGAGATTTTTTCGTTTTATTTAACTTACTAGCGGATAAATTACAGTTGGCATGCGAATTTGTTAACTATTGGGCTAGATTAATTCATATATAAGCATTCAATTTTTCTTGGACGGACATTACTGATAATTCCTCGAAAAAAAAAGAAGAATCATGTAGTGAAATATGATAAATGTCTTTTTTAAGTGGAAGGATAATTTCAATCCGCCGAATTTCTAATGAAGATCTAAAATTCGAAGATCTAAAATTGCTGAAAGAAATGTGATCAAACGTTGAACTGCTGGTTCTATAGAAGAGAGATCTGATGCAAAATCAGAGTTGTTTTACAGAGATCGAAGACTCATAATTCCTCGTACTGTTCTAATCATAATGACTGCTACTAAATTTGCTCGTAAGTTTTAACGAAAGGTTGGGTCCACATTTATGCATGTTTAAAATAAGTAATAATATGTTAAAATGAATAAAAAACCTGTAATAATCAGTAAGCATTGAATGGGGGAAAGAACGTCTGTGTTAAAGTAGAATAAAGACAATATTAAATGGTAAAATGTTGCATTTTCGGATGAAAAACATTTTATTCTTGATTAACCAAATGGTTTTAACTGTTACTGGCACGATCTGAAGATAGCGAAAGACAGAGCAGATTTTTTAAAGGCAGATATGAATCGGGCATTTTAAAGGTGGATCTATGGTGCTCTGGGGAGCTGTTTCTACTGAAGGCAGAATGAATTTAGTAATTTTTTCTATTATTATGAAGATCAAGATAATATCCGCAAATTTTAACGTGGAATTCTCAGATTTTTGTTAAATTTTGGGGGGGTAATAATATTTTTTTCAACAAGATTTACATTTTTGCTCTACTTCTAGAGAAATCGGAAATAGTTTGAAGAAAAAAACTTCTGTATTATTGCCTTTCCAGTGGCCTAAAAGTTAAAAAAACCTTAACTTATCATATTAGAAATGTGCATGCAAATGGAAAGCAATTTTAAATAGTTTAAATGTATTCAGAATATCATCTATGCTGTATGAAATGGTATTGAAACTGAATATAAAAAAATGTATATATATATACACCAGAGAGAATGTCTGACTGTTTCACCCTAAAAAGAGACCCCATAAAGTATTAATTTAAACAATAACTGAAAAAAAGATTCGAGCTGTCCTTATAATTGTGAACACCTGAAAAATCATCTTTTTGACCGTATTTAAAGTGTATTTAAAGTTTTTTAAGACAGAAAAACTATAAACCTTTTTAAATACCGTCTATTAATGAAATTCAAATTAATAAAAAATATATTTGTTTAAATAACAGTGTTCAGTGTTTAGTTATTATAGAAAAACGGGTGTCCTTATAATTATGAGAACCAGTGTAGATGTTATGAAGTGAAAAATGATCTCATTATAATAAAAATGCACCTGCGAACTGGCATTGAAAATTAATAAGTAAAAGACATTGAATAAACACCATAAAATGCAAAAAACTTTTAACGATTTTTTCGCGTAAGAATAAACTACGATCCTTCGTCAGGCGAACAAAGTAGGCACGAGTACTGCAAACAAAGCGTCAACGCACTCATTATTTTATAATTATCATATAAACCTATGTTAAATAACACATAAACTGGAATAAGTATATAATCTTTAAATTGGCAGGAATAACAGATTTAGTAGTAAGTGTTATTTGTAAATATAAAAGGCTAGGCGAGAGAAAGACTACAAATATTTTAACAAACGTTTAAAATTAAAAACAAAAATGTTATACACAAAACTTGTGCTATTAAATTTAGTATTGAAAATTGGGATAATTTTTAAGTGACTTGAAAAAGAAACGAATGATAGAACTCAAGAAGTGATAGAATTTCTAAAAATCACGCATAGTTTTTCTGCTCAAGAAATATACATATTATTGAACTAAATGAAATTATGTTTTTCTACCAGCAGCTTAAATTATAGAGAATATTTCTATTGGTGAAAAATGTAAATTATTTTCTAAATAAACAACTAATTTTTAGCGATATCATTTTGCATCATTATTTAGAGTAATATTAAAAAAAATCTAATTTGTACATCTTATTATTTTTTTTAACGCATTTAAATTATTTATATTTTACAAAAATAATTTTTATTAGTTGAATGAAAACCATAGAAAACCTTAAAAATATGTTACATTTTTTTTTATATAATGGATAGCGAAATATTTGCAACAATGGGTAATATACACAGAGCCTGATTTACGCCGGGGCACTCTCTCACCGGAATATTTTAAAAATTATTTTTTACTACATATCATAGAAAAGCCACGTTTTGACTAGCAAATTATTTTTATAAAAAATGAACGGTGTAAAACAATCGAATTTATTCATGGTTATTAGACACCAGAATTCTCTTAAAATAATTTTTAATGAGAATTTTTCGTTTATTATAAGAGGAAAGTATTGCTTAAAAAATAATGGTGTAAGTGTAAATAATGTGTGCCCCGGTCTAAATCAGTCCCTGAATATACATATGCATGCCCTTCTAAATGCTTCATTTGCATGTCATAGAATATTTTTGAGAGAATAGTACATTCCGCCAACAGCCAAATATTATATCTATTATATCATGTTATAACAGATTTGCGAAATCGTTAATTTATTTCGTAAAATCTTAGTACCTGTTTTTTCTAACGCAACACTTCATTTGTATAGTAATTTTCTTCAATATGCACACCTGGTAATATTTGTAATTTAACCCGAAATACACTTTAGCCCCACCCTCCTTTCACACCAGTATATTTTAAAATCAATTTTCTTCATTTTTCATCACAATTACTGAACACTTTCGCGACCACTGATGTAGATTCACGTCATTTGAAAATCTGCAACTCCAGCAGTGGGCGTTTCTTTCGCCATTTGTATGTTATTTATTTCTTAAGAATATACCTGTTATTCACATTAGTACAATCAATATACTAGTGATACAAATTCTTTGGTTAGATTGAGTATAATTATAATGTATATCCATTTGTATTATAAATGAGAATAAAAAAGAAATTATTTTGAAATATTTTATTTTGGGAGAATAACGCCCACAGGCGGACTTGCGTTCGCCAAAAACATGCAGACAAAAACATGCGATCCCGAAAGTGTTAACGGAGAAAATTTCTCAAAAATCATACCGGTGTGAAAAAAGGGCGGAGTTATCTACACTCCGGAATAAATTATAAATATTACCAAGTATGCAATATGCAACTGCAGTAAAATTACTCTTCTAAAAAAGTGGAGTAAAAAAGAGCGTGATGATTTTTTTTTTTTTTAATTAATTTTTCGGCTGGTAGCCACGCACTAAATTTAGCTACTATTTATTTTTTTTATTCGAGTATAATATTTTTGTGATATTAAAAAAAAAAAAAAAAAAAAAAAAGGAATGAAGCTATTTTAATAAAGTTTGAACTATACGTATAATAAATATATATATATGCGTGTGTGTGTGTTTGAAAGATATTTTTTAGATTTCATTTCGAAAAATTAATTTAGGTGCATATTCTCTTAAAAACTGAATAAATTTTTCTACCGGGATGCAAGTTTATTCATAATTTTAGATTTTTTTTTTTTTTTTTTTTTTTTTTTAATAGAGATTAGCGATACAAAAATTTAGTAGAAAATTTTTAAATGACTATTTTTTATTAATAAATTTACATCATTAAATTCTGTTAGGTTATAAAATAAAATTCAAGATTCAATAGTAAAATATGTATATTAAATAAATTTCAATACTATTAATAATATTATTATGGAAAAAAATATGTACATCCATATGGGAAGCAATATTTTATTCGAAAATATTAAGTAATATTATAGCGATTCTTACATATCTTTTCGCCTTTTACAGGGATGGAACACGGGCGCACAACTCATACCACTATCAATATTGAAAAATTTTCTACTTCTTAAATCAACGATATTACAGAGGGTTTTTTTTTAACAAATACCGGTATGAATTCTGCGCCCGTGTTCCATCCCTTTAGAATTCGGTTGTCTACAGTTGGCAAAAGAAAACAGAAGAAAAAAAAATGCCATCCTCTAACAAATTTTGTTGCAAATAGTTCTATAAATATGCAGCTGGTACCAATCCATTAGAAATAATGTATAGTTAGTTTATACTTAGGAGGTCATCTTCGTATTAAAACAGGCATTAATTTAATTTTTTCAATGGGAATCCACATTTTTTATTCCATTTTCAAATTTCCTAAATCAAGTCTGTTCAGGAAAAGGTACTATTTTTGTATAAAAATCTCCACAAAACTGGCGTACAAAAGTAATTAGCATAAAACTTTGAATAAACAACATTAGAGTTAGTTACAAGTGAAAATGTGTTAAGGATCTGTCCGTGTATTTAGAAAAAAATTTTTTTGATCTTGCATGAAATGAAAATTATTCATTAAGATTCTAACCGGAAGAAAAGCATGAAAATTTTAAATGTGAAATAAAATGAAGTTAAATGACTAAAGATATTTTGTTTATACTTAAACTTGTTTGAATAACTACTTGAATTTCTAAGTACGAAAAGTGTAGATCATTATCTAAATCTTTAAAAGTGATAAGTCATAATTCATTGTTTTTAATTATTTTTCCAAGTAATAAATATGATTTGTAGGCTAAGAGTTTTAAAACAACAAATGCCCAACGTTTAATTCAATAATAAAAAATAAAAAAAATTAATGAAATTTTAAAGAATTAAATATTTTATTACGTTACTTTATGCGATAAAATTTAAATAACTTAAAACTTACAGGCCGCACGATAATCAAATACAAAAATATGGACAACGGGTTAAAACAGAAAGTTCTCGATAATATATACTACATATATAAATTTTATTAAATGTTAAAAAAAAAAATCCATAATCACCAATAAAACTGCTTTATATGGAAATGGGCCCCAGCATCATTTCTGCAAATTCGTATGCAAAATAATATCCTGAATGCGAATACATACTTGCCAACCATCTCATTAATAACCGTACAATGGTTAACGCCCCCTGAAAAAACGCCCCTTTTCTCACACCACTATATTTTTAGAGTTATTCTCTGCATATATTGTTACGATTAAATAAGACTAAAATTACTCTAAAAAATTATTGGTGTGAAAAAAAAGGCGGGTACTAAAAATTGTACGGTTCATAATGAGATGGTTGGCAAGTATGCGAATATGACGTCCATTTTGGCTCACTACCAACCATTTTTTGGGGGAGACAACCCAAAATTCATTTCCCTTCCTCCCCCAATTTTTTGGGGGAGAGGAAGGGAAATGATTATTTTAACTGTTAAATATCTTCTGGAGGGCGCAAAAGGTGAAAAAATCTAAATCATCAACATTTACAGGGGTCGTACTCTCCGCCCTTTTTTTCAGAACACTCTCGGGGATGAGAAATTTCTGCCTTTTTTGCCAACACTAATTTCAAAAAATTTTATGGTAATTTTATAGTAATGTGTCGTGATTATATAGGACAGATCTTATTGTATATAAATAAAGGTGGCAATAGAGGAGAAAATATCTCTTGTCTAAGAGTGTCTTCAAAAAAGGACGGAGAGTACGACCCCTGCATTCATATTGAGAGGAATTAAGTGGGTGGAGGAATTTGATACTGAAATTATAAATTGCATTTATTATGTTTTATTCTATTACCATTATTATGTATTGAAAAATTATATATATATATATATTTGTTTATAAGTGTTAAAATAAACATTTTCCACCCTCCAAATCAAATTCATGAACACTAAAATAACCTAGCAGTGAAAAAATTTGGGTGGAGGGCCGGTGTCGTGAGAAAACGGTGGATGACTGGACAAAATAGGGATCATATTCAGATTCCGGAGGTCATTTTACATAAGAATTAGCTATAATGTTATCAGACCTAAAAAGTCTTTACATTTAAAATGTAATGGTGGCTTTCGAATAAAGATGTCGCAAAATCTGGCAACACTGGATATGTTAGTTCCTACTTATAAAGTAGCAACTATACCTTTACACTTTTTTCTAAAACTTCACGATATTGATTTTACCTATTCCTGGTGAAATCATTAAAATTTTGTCAGCAGCAATGGATGTGGTAAATGCCGTTGGCGGTTTTTCAAATATTTTAAAAAATTTATTGGAGGGGAGGAGGAAAGAGGTTTCCTAAAATTTTCCGATTTCTTAAATGCCGATTAACCAAGAGTTTTCTGTATTTCTTCCTTTCTCTCTCTCACTTTTTTTTTTTTTTTTTTTTTTTGTCATTGCAACTTAAAACAATAATATATATATTTTGTTTTAAAAATAATTTTTATGCCACTTAATTTTTGCATACGAGTTAATTTCTATAATTTTGCATATTTTTATCGTTTATCCGCCCTTTCTCCAAGTTTATCTCTGTTTTCCTTGAAGATGATTTCCTTGAAGATTTCCTTGAACGGTATATACAGTAATCTATTATTGAAATAGTATTAAAATTTGAAACAGTAAAACTAGCCTTACCACGTTTCCTGAAACGTTACATTTAAAATGAACCCTGCATTATCCAAATGAAAATATCTGGAGTGACTCCACTCGACTTTCCGAACATTGAGTAATTAACAGTTTTGTAGATAAAGTAAAGAGAGAGGAGTTCTCAAACAAACAAAGAGAGAAATCCATAATAGACTGTTTGAGTAGTTTTCTCCATATATTACACGATGTTTTATTTAACGCTACTGAACTTTGAGCCCATAGATAATAATGATAATGAATTTTTCGTTGTATCCCTGTAAAAACCTATAAAAGCTAGATTCGCCAAAATGCTTATAGTTGGTGCAACAGTGATTTATAATATTCATATAAATTTTCAGCTCAATTGAATAAGGCGTTTGGATGCTATCGCACTTTTAAAAATTTGGTCATATAGGCCATAATGATAAAGAATTTTTCTTTGTGTCCCTGTGAAAAAACTGTAATTGCTAACATCACCAAAATCTATACAGTTGGTGCAACTGTGACTTCTAACACGTGTAAAAAATTTTTGCTCTGACTAATAAGGCGTTTAGATGCTATCACACTTTTAAAAATTTGGCCCCATAGGCCATAATGATAAAGAATTTTTCTTTGTGCCCCTGTAAAAAAAACTGTAAGTGCTAAATTCACCAAAATCTATACAGTTCGTGCAATTGTGACCTATAACATGTATACAATTTTTTTGCTCAGATTAATAAAGCGTTTAGACGCTATCGCACTTTTAAAAATTTGGCCCCATAGGCCATAATGATAAAGAATTTTTCCTGGTGTCCCTGTAAAAAAACTATAAGTGCTAGATTAACCAAAATCAATAGGGTTCGTACTATGGTGACTTACAATATACGTACCAACTTTCAGCTTATTCGAACAAAGCGTTTAGAAGCTAGCGTGTTCACTCACAGACATACCCACAGGGCCTGATTAAGGGGGAAGCTCGCTCTTACCGGAATATTTTTACAATTATTTTTTACTTCATGTCATAGAAACTCCACGCTTTCACGAGGAATTATTTTTATAAAAAATGAACGGTGTAAAACAATCCAATTTACTCACCGTTACTAGACACCAGAATTCTTTTAAAATAATTTTTAATGAAAATTTTCTGTTTATTATAGCAGGAAAGTATTTGTTAAAAAATAACGGTGTAAGTATAAATAATGTGTGCTGCCCCCTTAATCAGGTTCTGCATACACACATACATACACACAGACATACACACATACACACATACATCATCGTAAAAATAGTGAAAACGGGCTCAGCGGACCTCGAAACGTATAGAAACATCAAAATCTCAAATTCGGATTTTTAACATGATTACAATACTTTCCTCACTATAGTGTTCGGAAAGTAAAAATGTCAGCAAGAGGGTAAAACAGAAAACTAGTGCAAAATGCCTATCTCATTTGAGGACGTTTAGTGTTCTAGCGAAAAAAATTCTAGTTAGAAAAACTTCGAGTCAACAAATTAATTTTCTATTATACGTTGACAAAGACCTCGAAAGTAAAGTATTATAATATATATTACTATTCAATTTGACTTAAATTGGTATGTCTGCGGAAAAAACAAATATATATGCAATGAATGAAAAATCATAAAATAACTCCCCAAATTATGTAATTATAATTAATAGCAGTCATATAAATCTCTGAGAGATCATTTAGAGTGACTCTATAAACTGTCATTTTAAAGAAGAAATCATTCAAAGGAACCAATATATATATATATATATATCGTCATATATATGACTTAACTAAAAATGAAATGATAAAGAAAGAAAGAAACTTTCTAGATTTAAAAATATGTAATGATAATGGAAACTTAGATTTTGATATTTTTGAAAAGAGAAAAGAATTTTCTTTTAAAGTTAATCTATTTACTCATTACAAATCATGTTTACATAAAACTATTTATAAAAATATTCTAATTAACTTCCTCTACAGAATAAAACATCTTTGTTCTGATAAATATAAAAGTAAAAACGTTGAATCTATCTATTTTCAAGCTAGAATATATGGTTATCCTAAATTTCTAGTAAATTCAATTATTAAATCGTATTTTTGATTTAATCTCCTTGTCTATAATGTTTACATTATTCAAGAAAAAGAAAAAAAAAAGCACTTTTGTGTATTTTTACCAAAAAAACTATAAAAAAATAAGATAAAAAAGGTGGAGGTTGGGCGGGAAGATGTTTGATTATGGAGGATGGGTGGTGGTGTTTGGCTGGATGGTTGGGTGGGATTATGAATATTATATATATATATATATATATATGTGTGTGTGTGTGTGTGTGTGTATATATATATATGTATATATATATATATGCATATGTATAAAAAAAAAGAAAACAGTTATTGCTTTATGGATTCTAAAAAATTTTAACTGTTAATTCTAAAAATTAAAACTACTAATGGTTTTTAATACTTCATTATTAATTTTCAAATTAGTTAATTTGACAATGGAAACATTTATCAAATCTTCATAAAAATAAAATAAAATAAAATAAATAAATAAATAAAAATTTTTAACTATTGAGTTTAAATTAATAACCTTAATTTTAATTACATACAGCATTGTGTTCTTTTATTAAGTGTCCGAATCTCTAATTTGGATTTTTTTTTAAAGCTACCATTTGTTTAGATTCTATTAAGCGCGCACACACACGTCACACACACACACACACGTCACACACACACACGTCACACACACACACACACACACACAAAAAAAAAAAAAATAGGGTCATTACATTTTTTTGACACCAACAGATGACGCTCATTCCTCTCTATCTTTAGCGACCCTTGACTGAGAGCCTGAGAGGTACGACAAGGTGTTCATACTTTTTGATTGGTGGAAAGCTCCCTTTGACCGCCCGAGGCGATTTCGCGCACCGCTACCATAGACATAAGGCAGGAAGAAATTGTGACTTTCAAAAATGCTTATAATTCATATTAATTAAATGTAAATTAAAATTTTTAAAGCTAATTTTCATGTTCCTAAATGTTTTTTCTATTAATAGAAATAAAAATTTTCATTGATTTTCGTCAATTCGTTTCTAAATAAGTACTTTTCTTGAAACAGTTTCGTATTTGACGATAACTTCAATAATTACACAGCCAACCTCTTTCGGAAAAAATCGCACTTTTGAAGTGCGGCGTTCGGTTTCCCCCCCCCCCCCTTCTTTTTAGAACAATTTTGAAAATAAATTATGTAAGTTAACATTCTTAACTAATATACACTTATTATTATTTTATTTATTTATCTATTTATTTTTGTTTTACCTGATCTTATTAAAAATTATTTTGATTAATGTAACAAACATTTAGATATAAATACAATTGATAGAGTAAAGCATATTTTTGGAAATTTTAGTGTTAAAAATACATAACTAATAAATAAAAAGGCCCTTTAATTATTTAGTTTCTTTTTTTTTTTTTTTTTTTTTCAGGATCCGGAGTATATAAATAAAGGCTAGTACATTTATTTAATGCATAAAGCTTAAACTCAATAGGTGCCTTATATTTTTCTTATATTTATTCAAAAATACGGAATACGAGGGGGAAAAGAATAAGGTTAAAAGTATTAAAATGCTTAATGTTCTCTTATTTATTAATTTAAAAACATAAAATTATTTTATTTGTTTATCTATTTTATTTTATTTATTTATTTATTATGGAGAAATCAAGGCATTAATAGAAATAAATCACTCTATGTTGGCCAAGCGGTTCTGCGGTCAAAAACCCCCCACGGTTGGCATTTCTCCTGTAGGCCTAGGCCCCTAGAGTAGTCAATCAGTCTTAAGCCATACAACCAATCAACCATTCTTTATGTGATTAACATATGTTAGAATTTTATGCTGTAAAATTATAAGTGCGTATTTCTTTATTTGTTTATTAATTAATTAACAAATGTATTTATTTATTTATTAAGTGTCATATTTCTTTTTATCATATACGTTGTTTTTTATCTTTTTTTTTTTTTTTATCATACTTTATTCAAAGCTACAAAATACGAAAAAAAAAAAAGAAAAGAAAAAAAAGAAATATATATATATATATATATTTGTATTACATTTGAAGAAAAATAAACTTTTGACATGAACAATAAGGATGTATAAAACTTTAAAAGTTAATAAATATTTTTACAAATATTAATGATTATGCATTTATCTATAAAATATCCGTATGTTTTTAAGTACTAAACTAATTCAATTTTCCTAAACTGAATTATTTTAAGAAAAATATGTGGATGTTAATGTGCCAGTTGCCTACAAAAGAAAGGCCGAGGTATGGGTTGAATAGCTTAAGTAAGGGGTGGTCTTTATAAGATGTTCTAGCCCATATTTACGCTTGTTTCGGAGACAACTGCAGATAATTTCGAAAAGTTAACCAGATGAGCGCTACCTGGTATCGAACCTGATATCTCCCGTCTACCGGCTTTGAGAGCAAAGTTAATGTTACAGTCTCAAAAACATTTGACCACCTAAAACCTTTTATAAACCAACTAAAACAATTTTTAAACATTTAATGTGCTGAGAATGTATATATTTGTAAGTTACTACAATAAATAAAATTAATCATAAAGCTAAACGTTCATCTCTCAAATGAATATATCAAATCAAATTAACTGTTAAATCGTCAAATTTGTACTAATTAATCTTAATATCGATGAACTTTCTTACCAGTAACTTCAAGGCCAAATTTGATAAAATAAATTATTTTTTTAAATAAATAAAAATTATTTTTTTATTATTATTATTTTTATTATCAGCTTGTATAAATATATATTTTTAGACTACAGTTGCATAGTACTAAAAGTAGCATAGTAGTTAAAAACTAAAGAGTATTAAAATTCAGAATTTTTGATAGGCAGTATGATAGATAAGATGGCGTAAATTATTTCTATGAATATAAAAATGTAATCTAAATTTAAATAATAATTATAACAATAATAAAACGAATATAACGTAATGCATAATGTATCTTAGTTTGATTGCAAAAAAAAAAAATATTTTTGCTTTACTTTAGAGAATATCTTTAAAAACTTACACCGATAAATCACCAAATGCGCGATCAGCGCCAAGCATTGCAGAACGGGTTACTATAGCAAGAGGGAATCTGGACAAGCGTTTGTCCACTGAGCATGCGTACTAAGTACCTGTCGTATCTCTGAGATTATCCAGGGTTTCTATCTATCTTGTTCTTTTGATTCAATGAATGCATGTCACTTATAAATTGCGAATTTACGTAATTCAAATTATTCTCAGTTTTAAATCAAAATTTAATTAAAGAACATTTAATTTTAAATTATCTTTAAGGATTATTAGTAAAGAAATAGAAACAAATCACTGAACTTTATTAGCTTAATCGTTCAGTTGATAAATTCGTTTCCAAAATTAACTGTGAATTTAACTGTATTCAGTCTCATGATTGTTGCGTGATTAAGATAAATTCAGCAGGTTTTTTTCAGGAGTAATGTAGTTAAACTTTAGTTTTACTAATTATTAGGATTGATTTAATTATTATGAAAAAAAAAATGTGGTGATTGAAGTTAAATATATGTGTTTCACACGTGGTTTTTCCCTATTATTCTTCCAGATTTAATTTTTTCTTGTCTTTTGGGTGTTAGTGGGCATAGCTTGTTGTAAATGTTAGCAATATGCATACAGCAAGACAGAAATAACACCTAATTTACCTGCAACATTCATTCTATGCCCTTGAAAAAGTAATGATGTTGTATGTTTCAGTTTAAAGACGCTTGATTTTCGTAATCTTTGTTCGTGTTTTTTCTAGTTTCTTGTGATGCATGGTTTCATCTTATTCAATGTTTGAAAAGGTTTTCTAAATACTATATGTGTATGTATATATATGTGTGTGTGTGTGTGTGTGTGTGTGTGTGTGTGTTTGCATTTTAATAGCTGTCCTCAAATGAGGACATGGTGCGTTAATGCGTGAAAATAAAACTGAAAATCGTTCTAAAGAGATGGAAAGCTTCGATGTAGAACCCCTTGGCGAATTTTGAAGTGTAGCACCAAAGTAACTCAGACGTTTTTCGCTAAGATCTTTACTTACGCAACTGCGACAGCAATTATAATTCATTGCAAAAATGACAGCAAGAATTCAAAAGCCGCAAGGGGCTCCTATGCTGAAGCTATACGAGAGAAAACTTAAGAAATTAATATAGTTTGTGATGCTAGGGAATGGAAACTCAGTTACTGAATGCTTTTACATGAAAAAATTTATTAAATTAAGTCCTATCTTACTAAATTAAATTTTGTTTCGTTCGGAATTTTATATTTATTACATAAAAAATAAAAACAGGCTTTGGCTGTGTTACCGCTTTGACTGCAGCACTCGTACCTACGAAGGGTTTTTCCGCCTAACGAAGGATTGTATGTTCTTGAAACAATTATTGCGAGCTTATTGCATTTTATGGTGTTTAATCAAAGATTTATAATTATTAAAAAAAAAAAAAACAGTTTTTTTTTTTTTTTTTTTTTTTTTTTTTTTTTTTTTTACTGACTGTACAATATATTTGTATCAGATAACTGATATGTGAAAATTTGTTTTTGCTGGAAATGTACTATTCATATTCGCCAGCATACTAATTAATATTCCGTAGTATTGTTAGCTCCGCTTTCTTTTTCACACGGTATCTTTTTAGAATATTTTTCCTATTATTTAATCGTAATTGCATTTGCATAATATTACTCTAAAAATATATATTGTGTCAGAAAAAGGGCGGAATTCAGAAGACTACGGAAAAATAATTACAGAGATGGAACACGGGCGCAGAATTCATACCACTATCAATGTAAGAAAATTTTCTACTTCTTAAATCAACGATATTATAGGTAGAGAAATTTCTTCAACAGATTCCGGTGTGAATCCTGCGCCCGTGTTCCATCCCTGTAATTAGAATTTGGCAAGTATGATTATTTAGCATTATTAAAAACAACTAGACCAATCTATTTTTAATATATCAACACCAGTACTTTATTTATGTGAATTTGATATATAATATTTTATCAAGTCCTGTACGTTTATACATATCTTATAAACGAACGCTCGCAGTGAAGTAGATCCGCCTTATGGTTGGATTTACTCAATTATGGTGAGAGCTTTAAAGGATCCTTCAGATATTAGCAACATACAGAGCGTCAAAACTCATAAATTATCCATTGTCCGAAAGCGACTCTTGACATTTTGCACACATTTACAATGAAGGATATTACGTTTTATTGCTCTTTTACAAAAGAGACCCCCTTCTCATGCAATTATCGCACGAGGAGGTTTGTGATCTTCGATTGCAGCCAGCGTCGATCGCTGAATCCACATCAAAGAAATATCAATAGAGCCGACTTGCAGTTTCTAAAGTTGCCAGTCTCTGAAGGGTCCTTAAGTATCGAGCAAAGAACTCATACTATCGGAAAGAAGGTTCGCTTCCGTAGCGATAATGTTATGAAGTTATGGATAATGTAAACGCGTCTAATCACGTGACTTGATAGAATAACCATACACCAAAAGTAACTTTACACAGGGAAACGGCACAGTCGAATGACTTACGGTCGCTGTGTTTTATTTTCACTATCTTGCTTGCATTACTTTCCCAATGATTATACCGCTTAGCCTTATTTATTGTACACTTGTGCATTAAAAAGCCTTTTTCATTTTCTTCTTCTTTTCTTTCTTTCTTTTTTTTTTTTTTTTTGTTGGGCTCTCTCTCTCTCTATATATATTAAGTATT